>MNPL01012015.1:862-13620 GCA_002081605.1 Tropilaelaps mercedesae
GTTACTGTTTTAAGTAAGAAAAAGCCACATAGACACATGATCTATTTTTAACGGTCAATTAACGACTTTTTTACCTGTGTGCCAGGCTAGGGTTGACCCTCCGATTGACATCGACGGGTAGTGTAAAAAGTGCCTTCATAATTCATGAGAATAACTTCAAGAAGCAAAGCAGAACTGAAAGCAATTGTAGAGAGAACAATAAATATTCATTGGTGCTTAGAGATTTTTGTAACGTTCTTAGTTTTGTTACTGTTGTTTTTGCGATTTCTCATGATAGTTTAGACTCTCAATTCATACTTAACATTTATTCCCCCTGTGTTTTCATCGTCCGCATGGTTATGCGCACATTTTTTGATTTAATTATTTTTTCGTCGTTTGACTACTCGTTAAGAAAGCCTTACTGTCTTTTTCAAGCCTTTTTTTAAGCTGATGTAGTCTATCTCTGTACAGCAGCATAAAGCCTGACCCAGCTCGAGCAGTGACTGGGTAAACAGCTGTCACTTCCCTCGTGCTTAGTCGAAGTTATCACTCCTAAATCAAAAGTCCTTTATCTATTAGTCATTCAAGGCTAGACCAAGCCTCACTTACGATGACAAAATACAAAACACTAGGCACCCTCTCTTCTTCACTCAATGCCAATGTCGGTAAGGTTCTGTGCTCTGCCTTAGAGCTCGTTTATATTTTCTTCCTTGAAAGTTTTGATCCGCAGCAGTAATTGAAATTTATCGAAAAGTAGATAACACTAGCTGAGATACCCTTGTCGATAGATAAGGCACGAGGTTCAAATACTGCACATACGTATAGAATATTACTATAATGAAGCAAAAAAGTGACAACAATAAAGAAAAAGCACATATATTATGTATAAATAGACGATAAACGTCCACACTGAGGCAAATCGATTAAGGAGATGCATTTTATTACTTAAATGTCATAGTGGTGCGATTGTAGAAGGATGAAAGCGAATTCGAGGGAGATTAAGTCCTCGATGAGTCGCATGCTTGAAGCTTTTGTCGTACAGGAAATGCTCGTGACGCCGTCATCACACCTCATAACGCCCAAGGTGGAATTCTCTGCTCGAGAAATGCATTCTATATTTCACCAGCTCGTTCACTCTTTATTAAACACTCGTTAACAAGCGGTTACATAATCGTTCCAATGCGAGAGTTGAACGTGGGAAATCGGCTACATATCCTGCACAGGAGTGAATACGCTATTCAATAAGAATTTGTGGATTATAAAGAAAACCTTAGTCATTGTAATACTCTTTTGTGATTAATGAGTAAGATAAAAATAAAAATAATTTTACAATTAATATGGATGTAATTCTCTTTAACACGTGATGTGCTATCAGGCAGAAAGTGTATAAAATGTTTTACCATTATATACCCGTGAAAACATTTTGCCAAAGGTGTACCTTATAGACTAGTGTTAAGTACTCATCAAGGCGAGTACATGAAAAGTTCGCTCCGACATATCATGAAGTTATTTTGTTTTATAGCAATTAGTATAGTAGTACTATATTAAGCTGCAGCGCGAGTGAACATGGTAGATGATCGTTTCGCTGTTAACAACAATCGCTACTTTGGCGCGCTTTTAGGGAGGCTTTGCTCGAGTACACGAATTGACGGATCTAACAACAAATAGGACGTTTGCTGGAAAGATCATACCCCGATCTCGTCTGACGACAAGCGATCAGCGCAAAAAGGTGAGTAAAAGCTGCAATTGTCGTCGATATTGTACAGCGGTCGCTTGTTTCTTATGTGAGTTTCTTAGGTCACTCTGACCCATATAATCGATGCGTTTTCTTTTGATTTGTATCAAAAGCTATTCTTCACTCTGGCAGACAAACGCCGAGACCACAAAACTCCTGCCAAATATACGCATACTACTGGTTTTAAACAACTTACATCTGAACTTTCCACTTCAAAGTGTAGATGTATAATTATCAATTAAACGTTTCATGTTTACCTCAGCGATGATCGCTTTGCGGATTGTTTTTTACAGCTCTATCGAGAGATCGAGATTCATGAGCCTTTGGCTCACAAGCATATCGTTCGCTTCCAGCACTTTTTCAAAGATGAATACAATGTGTACATCGTTCTTGAGTACTGCCCCCGCAAGGTACGCCAATCAACGTTGACAAAAAGCAGTAGTTATTATTGGCCGGTTGATACTATATTTATGTTTCAGACATACCCACAATGATCAGCAAAATGGTTCTCAAAGATCCACTCATGTATTAAAAAAGAGGCTTATTGTTACCTGGATAGTGCGAACATGGGTAAGAGGTCGTTGGCACGGCTCTACAACGGAAACGAAAGCAATATTTACTAACAAATTTTAGGGGCAGAAGTGATCTCGATAGAAAGTCGATATTATTAGAATTGTTGTGTATCTTTCCATTTTCAGTACTGCTTCATATTCATCCATAAATCTGCCGTGCAAATCAACTATTTCGAGCCAAATCATTTTATTTTAAATGCACTTTTTACGTGCTTACTAGCAAATTTATTCATTTCAAAAAAGAAATCAATTATTCGTAAACTAAGCAAACATTACTTCTCGACAATTTGTTTCTTTAGTCGCTGGTCCACGTTCTTAAGAATCGTAAGGTTCTCACAGAACCAGAAGTGCGGTATTTCCTGGCACAACTCGTCGACGGCGTAAAGTACATTCACTCTCAGGGCGTGATGCATCGTGACCTCAAACTTGGCAATATGTTCCTATCTGACCAGATGCATGTAAAAATTGGAGATTTTGGTCTCGCAGCCAAGGCTCACCTTCATCTGAACAATCATGACGGATCGAAAAAAATGTAAGCATCAACGACACTATATCCAGCATCCAATGATTTGAAGCATTTATGACGAAACGCCGGAAAAGAATTTCGGTGGGCACATTGCGAGTAGGTCATATATTGGCATCATTCTTCATCTTTTGGGCAATACTATAATCGCAAGTAAATGCTAAGTCTGTGCGGCACACAGTGCCTGGTGGTGTTATTAGGGGACTTTTTTTCAGTCAGAGGAGAGGAACGCAATTGAGAACGGTGTCTATCATGTCACCAAATACTGGATGGTTACTATGTATATATGCTGACATGCCAGCGGTAAATACCTATTCTCAAGGTAGTAATATAAAAGGCTATCTCTAACGTTCGTCCCCTATAAACGCCCCCTACTGCACGAAATACCTATAATGCAGCCCTCTATTTTTTTTTAGTTTATCTGAATCCTTGCAACGACTACTTGCAATGACTTAACCAGTCTGCTTGTTCGCCGTAATAATCTTTAGATCCCATTTTCTTTGTGTGCCAAGACAAGCCATTTCGATTCTCTTTAAAATGTTAGTTCTATTTGGTTCACCGTCAGTCAACCTTGTGGGATATCCTTGTTCCGCTTATCTATCGCTGGCCTAGGACTCTGTCGTCAGTCGGTTTCGTTGGAAGATTTCTCTTTCCCGTTTGCCGACGCGACGTGCAGGTCGTATTCTAGACGATTCGCTTCAAACGACAATTTGCGGCGGCCAGCGAACTATCAGTTATTTATAATCTTGTATAGAAACGGCTTTTTCCAACGACTCTCCAAATCTCGGACGATGTCAAATATTTGAGTGACGCGTTGCACATTTTATATTCCATTTTATTCCATTTTATATTCCATCAAAAGGTCTCTGGTCTAATTGCTTCTAACTCAAGCTTTTTTATGTAGGCTATCTATAGCCGATAGTGCGCCTGTACCGGGAGAGTCGATGCAAACAATTCTTTATAGTGTTTCTTCCTTGGAGAATGGCTAGATGTTTGATGGACAGCAGCCCAAGATCTGTGCCTATTTAACGGGCTTAGAAGACGTTGTAACTACCCACAGCAGTAAATGGCCTTCAGGGCGAGAAGTGGATATTGAGTGCAGTGGGAAAAGCCTAAGCAAATAAATCTCTGGCTCGTCGTATTGCCTCTACATTTGTTGTTTGGAATTAATTAAATATTATTTTCCTGATCTTTCCAACTCCTGCTCAATACACAATCATCGCCATTGGTCTTACTTAAATCCCACGGTGGAGGGGTAAAGGCATGGACTGAATCTCTATACGAACGATAAAAACAATAATGAAAGTCAAGAATAAAAGACGTTGGGAAGTGGTCGAATAGAGTTGTGGTTGAAAATTAGGGTCAGACGTTAGGCCAAGATGCATCCATTAAGAGAGACAACAAAGAATAGAGTTTCTATTTCGATTACTAAGCAAGGCCTATGTAACTAGTGCCCTCTACTGAATAAAAGAATTGGAGGCTCCCGGATTCTCACTATTTTTACATTAAAATGATTATCCTTTATCTTCCTCTGTTTGTTTGTTTTCAATGAACCTCAATTCGATAGTACGGTTTGCGGGACTCCAAACTACATTGCTCCGGAGGTGCTTAACATGAAGGGACATGGCTTCGAGGCGGATGTTTGGGCCATCGGCTGTATCATGTACGCGATGTTAGCAGGATGTCCTCCGTTCGAGACGTCGTCGCTAAGTGACACGTATCACAGGTAGGGACAGCACTAGGAATAGCACTTGAGAATATGAAAACTGTCCATAACGAGACTTTAGCTTGGGACTCAGATTCATGCTTTACCTATATACATGCTTTACCTTTCCCGGGGTGAAATAATGTTTTTCAAGCACATTTGAACATTTTGCTGTGGCGCGGTAGCTAAACAACAGCAATTTGGATTCAGCCGTTGAGTTTATTTAGTTCAACAATTTGTAAGCCTAAAATTACTATCATTCTTCTTAGGATCACAAACAACATATATACAATTCCCGAAGGCGTTTCGGAACCTGCTCAAAAGTTGATTCAGTGGCTTCTGCGTCCTCGGCCTCAGGATCGTCCCATGCTCGATCAGATTTTAACACATGAATTCTTTACATCTGGTAGGTATCGTTATCAACTGTGTCGTGCGGATTCATAAAAATGATCGCGGTTCTTAAAAATTTTGTATAGCCATGGCGTTCTAATATCGAATCAGTAGATTAGTCAAGCACATACTGGCCACTGTTTCGGACAAAAAATGAAAACTCGGAAGTAGAACTTTTCAACGTACTTCTTCGTCTGCCAACCACGTTTTTGCACAAATATGCTGACGATTTAAGGTGATACCATACGAGCGGTACCTAGAGGAAAGTGCCCGTTCAACGGTCTAATAATTCCCCCACTTTCCACAGGCTATTACCCTAAACAGCTTAGTCCGACCTGTTGTTACTCGGCGCCACGTTTCTACAGCAAAAGTCCAGACCGGGAGAGCGATGTAACAAATAAATTGACAGCGATGGTAGCCAACATTAACATTGATCCTCCACCTCAGGGAACGAAGGTAACAGCTATGTTAGCAATTGTGTTGTATAAAGCCGACTTGGATTAATGTGTGCTTTATGAAATTCAAGGTAGAAGCCTTACACCTACAACTCGCCGAGGTTATATCTCGGCCGATAAAACCGTACTATTTTTTAATATTTTACAGAAATGATCAGGTTGGTTCACAGCTTCTAACAATAAAGCTGCATTAACTTCAATTCCAACGAATTCTAACTGGCGCTAATCTCAACTGGCACAATTTTTATTGCCAATTGGGATTAGAAGGAGCCGAAACTTCCAGATTCCTCTAATTTTCCTCGCCACCTTAAATCAGTTTCGCGAAATGAAATCTATTTATGGCGATCAATTACATTAGTCAAACCTACTTTCTGCACTGCTCTAGTAAAATAGCATTTTAAAAGCTTTGCTTTCTGTCCGCTGACGTGTTAAACGAATACACTTTAACATTTCTTTGGTTGGACGGCTGACCGTAGCTGCTAACGATTCCACAGGAGAAACGATAAATGACACATTGCACCGCAGTTGCGTCTAAGAAGAGTGGACGCTGTTTCAGCTCTTACACGACGCTGCTTACAATCATATAATATACTGGTATTGCAGACTCCACGAAGTCCTGCAGGTTCTCCGTTGCATAAACTCCAGTCTGGGTACAATCTTGGCAAGAGTTCATTCCCTCAAGCCTTCCGCCAAAGGATTCACTCAGTCCTCTGTCCCGACACTGCTGGTGAGTCTGAAGATCCGTGCAACGGTACATATAGACGACAGGCGCTACAACCTAAGCATACTTGGTGGTATATCATTACTGAAGAATCCTGCATTGTAAAATTATTTCGTTGTACATTAAGTAAGCATTAATGGCAGAAAAGGTTGTCTTCTTTTCTGCACGACTTATTTACTATTTTTTGCTAATGTTCATGAAACGCAATTATCCTAACGTGTAATTGCAAGTAACATGACTATTTTACGTTTTCTCTCGTGTTGAATGTATTTTGCTGTTCGTATTGCAGGTCTAAAAAAGAACAAAACGGGCACAACAATGCTATTACATCGAACGCTGGCCAAGGCCGTCGAGGAGATTTCTGATGGTATGTTAAGGGTAAAAGGCGAGAGACATTTCGTGGAAAACTCCAACATGACTCCGGTTGGGCTGCTTGTCATGTAAGCAACCCAATGGGGTGCCAGGAGGCCTTTATCAGCAGCAACCAGGGTATTTAATATAAAATTTTTTCACACAGCAAAGGGCTGCCGTGTGAGTTAGATTTATTATCACTATATTCGTCAGCGACAGTGCAACGTCGGCTACAAAGGATTTGCTGGGATTTCCTTGCTGTGAGGCAAAGTTTTAGGTTTCCAGGAAATGTGTATACATGCGACCACGTTTATGAAGGTTGTGCAGTCATAGCGAGATTAATCGCAATGGTATAGCAGTAACCATCTGGGTAACACTGCTGTGATTGGCTGTTTTAATCGTTGGGATGTTTCAGTGGGCTCGGAGGTGAACCCGGCTCCTGTCAATGGCTTGTGCGTGCCCTTCGTAACCAAGTGGATCGACTACTCGAATAAGTACGGTTTCGGTTTCCAGTTGTCGGATCATTCGGTCGGCGTACTCTTCAACGACACCACTCGAATCAGTTATTCGGCCAACAGACAGTGAGTCCGAGAATTGTGCCGCAAGCAAATGTGATCTAGTTTACATAATGATATACGACAAAAACTCCTTCCCTGGCGATGAAATGTAATTAATTTGTTTGCTATGCAGGTAGCAGTACATTAACGCTATAGTCTTAAATTTAGCCTGTGGGGTTCAGTGGTCTACCACATTCACGTACGAGGAGACATGTAACTGCACAAGTATGATTCTCGCCGTTGAAAATACCGCGAACGTTAAATGTTGGTTGCTGATTAACTGTGAAAAAATTAGGTTTTAAATTTCATTAATTTTATTAAAGGTAGTATGCCTTTCAATTTACTCGAGTAGTCAATCAGCTCTATTTCGGTAATTTGCTCAAAAACATCAATTAAAGTAGATTCGTTGTCTGTGTTATATCTTTGTGTGTCTGTGTTGTGTGTGCGTCTAGCCATAATTTCTCAATATAATAGTAGAAAATATCTATTATTGCAACACGTAGCGATTCAAAAAAGAGATTTACTGATAGCAAGATTTATAAGAACTCATTTTTTTTTATTCTTCCGTATTGGCTAAAAGAGCAAATCGTGACCGCTTATAAACGAGCGTGGCGGAACTCCATCAATGTAATGCAATACTGTTTATTTGGGACGCCAACAAAAGCGAAAAGAGGCCGTCTATTGATTAGTAACTTTTCGCACTGCCAACCATGGTAAGAAAGGTCCAAACATAGGTCACTGAAAGAATTTTCCAACGGTATCTGCATCAAATACAGATCATAAACAAAGTTAAGATCAAACCTATCTTTCTAATACTCAACTCACCAATAAGTTTTTGTGCGTAGGGCAAACTCTTGTGACGGTCCAAGTAAAGGTTCTTGGATGCAGTAATCAGATTTGTTGCGCCTTAATACAAAAGGAATACCCCTTTGTAATGGGACCACTCGACACGAATATGCTAAGTAACTTTTTACTATGATTTACAGGAGAGTTGAATACCACGACATAAATGGAAAAATAAGCGTGTTTACAGCGACGTCAATACCTCCAACTCTTGAAGACCGTTTTTGCGTTCTCAAGTATTTTGCCAACTACATGGAGGAGAATTTAAATGAGGTCAGCTAAAACATAGTGTCGTCACTGTTGTGCTGGAAATGTTTTCGAAAAAGCAAACAAAGGATAATTAAAATTATATTCAACTGTCACTTTTGGTCATGATATTGCAGAGACATTTTTCTTTACATACTTAACACCTGGTAACTTATTATCTATAATCTTTAAACTATCGTTATCAGATAATAAGTTCATTAGCGGAATAAAATGTGCACTATCTGCTGAAGTGCGGCATAGCCTGACTTGGCGTTCTTGAATACTGTGTCAGAGCAACAGTGAAGGTTGTTCAGTAAATTTACACCTGCATCTATCTTCAATCAAATATAAAAGTAATGTATGTTATCATTCTGAGAGCCTTCACTTGGATTCGCCGCAATTTCTAATCACTTCTATCCTAAATTAGCTTTTGTTACACAGTTTACAATTCTCCAGTAGTTTAGGATTGTTTCCTTCAATCGCGTTCGCGTTCGGTATCGGTAAAATTTGTGTAGACACTACGATCTTTATGTGTCAGTTCAAAAAGAAGCCAGTTGAACTGTAGATCTAACATATACGTCTATTTTTTGCCGTGGACTACAGGGCGGAGACCTCGAACAGCAACAAGAGGCAATGCGACGAAAGCAGTGTATTCCGACGATGAAACGCTGGGTCAGGACTAACCAGGCCATTGTTATGCAGTTGTCTTGCTCAACGTTACAGGCACGTGACACGTATTTACCAGCAACATTTAACACATTTTAATTAACATTTTAATTAACACATATATGGGGCAGTATGAGTTGTGTGATTTGCCAGTGTATGTCGTTAAGTATGTTTGATACTATTTACACTATTTGCCATAACTTTAAAATATGCGTTGTATATCGTATGAGATCAACAGTTATTCAGGTGTCTCTTTCAATTGCCGAAGGTGGACGTCATGTCGAAATCTGCATGGTCTTTAAAGTTTTTTTAGTTTTATGTTCACACACTTTTTAGGCGCTGTCACCATCATTATTATTACTCGTCATTATCAAACGATTCCGTAACGTGACATATATGGTAATATTGTCTAGGTACTTGTTGTACGTTATATACAAACTAGCACATGACAAAATCGCCGTCCTTGAAATAGGCCTCCAGCTTGTGGAACGGTCGGGACAAATTTGACACGGAAAGACAGTATAACCGCAGTTATTCGCACTAGAAAAACTTAGCTGTGGGCTGATATTATTTATGCAATCAATTCAACATCAAAATTACGGCTTATCTATATTTCGAACCCGGGACCTTGCAATTAATAGCCATGCGGTATTCATAGTACGGCTATCGTGGTAGGATTTTGTTAATTAGATGCGTCGCATTGTTTTAACGGAACATCCTATTCTGTTACGTTTACTTTATTTTTCTAGGTCAACTTCCTCTCGGACCATACCAAAATGGTGATTAACTGTGAAAGACCGTCGGAACCACTTCTCATGTACATCAATGAAGAGCGTAAGGGTACGACGTACTCGCTCAATGAACTGGCTCGGGTAGGGTGCTCGCCCGCTATACGCTCGCGCGTTCAATACGCCCTCAATACGTTACAAGACCTCATCAAAATTCAGCAACAACAGCAAGTCTGAGTGAACTCCGCTCATGAAGTACACACACACGCACACATATACTGATACAAACACACAAACAGTTATACCCTACCGGTTGATAACAAAAACGCAAGTGAACGAATTTCTCCGCAAGGATAACGTTACCATTCGCGCTACAACTTCTCGTACAATCTCGACTGCCTGAGTACCTAAATGGCCGTTCAGCTCAGGAGTCTCGTTGACACTTAGCACACTGTCTGGTGACGACCGGTGACGGTGCGCATATCCTGTTTGCCAGACTGCGAGAGCTACATTAAATTCGGTGGGAAGCAAATTGAAACCTGACAGGGAGAACAAGCGATATCTATTAGGACTTATGTCTCCCGACAAGCACACTCCGATCTCAAAGCACCGTAGTCGATTGTCAAGACGGCGGATTAAACCAGCGGGCAGACGGCATAACAGCTGTTCAAGTAAAACGAGAAACACGCGTCCTACGAGATTGTGGAGAAGGCGCGATCGTGCGTCTCGCAGCCGTTTTGCCATATTGAGACATGGAGGTCTTGCTCAGTACTGCAAGCGTACCGAGGAAATCGCCATGTGGTGTGACGAATGAGTTCATCAAGCACCAGATACAAGAATAATGATTTGCTGAATGAACGGAGATCGTTTCATCAAGGGGAAGTTTTTTTTTCTTTCCATTGGATAGAAAGTAAGGCGCCCGTCCATGACACCAGCATCAGCCAATTTAAAGCGTTCAAATAGTGCGATTCAAAAGACAACAATAGTTGTATCATTATTATTATTATTACTGTTGTTATTATTATTACAATAGTTTTACCATAAAATATATGATACCTTGACAGCACACACATACACTTGCGATACGGCAATTCTAAGCTAAGTTGTAATTAGACGAAATTTACATTTACAAAATAATTGTCCCCATTTCTAGAACCGGTCGGTAATCGACAAATCAAATTGATATCCCGCCAAGGCCTTTTTTTGAAAACCATTGATGAGTTTTCTATGTTGTATAAGTGGCATTCGAGGAAGCGTCTAGCGTCGTTGATTTGATTGAAAACGGAGTAACGGCGGCGTTTGCGGTCACGGAACTGAGAGATATATCGATAGGATGCCCGTGGTCCCCTTCCGGGGACTTCGGAAGCACTTCTTCTCGGTGAGCTTCTTCTTGGAGTTAGACTCATAATGATGTCTAAAAAATCCCCTGAAAGGAAAATGCTATATTTTGACCTAAAACTGCCCTTACTACTTTTAGAGAGTGCAACTCTTAGTAGACCCAAAGTGACGCCCCCCAGCCGATGTAACCAAGTGTGTTAACATGAAATGAGCAATTACTCCATAGATACATACACACATATACATTTGCCTTTTAACATATATTTTTTGTATGAGTAATGTAGCTGCAATTATCATTACTATTATTCTTTTATTATGCTTATTTTGCAAAAAATATAAAACAAAATGTATATTATATGTTGGGTTCATAGCATCGTAACGGAAGAAATATAGGTGGAAGAGGGGGGCGGGGCGATAAAAACTTAGAAGATTGATTGAGCCACGCCTTGGAACAATGGCTGAACGATTGTTATCCGTGCTAATTGACAATACGATGGTAGTTGGACCTAGACGATCTTGGCTCGGTTTCCTTGAGTAACTGACGCTATAGACTCAAGCGGACACTCTGGTATCGGACGACTGTTATGCAAGCGTAAGAACAGTGAAAAGTCGAACAAGACAGTGACAAGAATGTCAGGTAATGGCGAAGAGTCAGCCACTAAAAATTTGACTCGAATGCGTTGTCACAATCTTTCGCCTCTGATGTAAGACCAAAGGCACATAAACAGAAAACAAGGACACATCTTATGCCACGAGTCTGCTCTCCCCAAAAGCATGCATCACGTTGTGCCTCAAACAAACACGGAGGAAAACAAAAACACCACACACATCCTAAGCCACATAGGCAGGTGACTCTTTATGGGACAAGAAAGTCGCTAGACCTTTGCTCCTTTACTAGTACAAGTTTGCTTCCAAGGCTCCTTGAGATCCACAGCATCTAACTTCGTATTCAAAGAGGCAGGGCGATTATAAAGCTCCTACGGTAACCATGGCGGAAAAGTCATCAGGCAGAGGAATTTCGTTCACCAGAGAGCACATTAAGGGTCGTTTGTGTATTGTAGGTAGCAAGTCAGAAGTTCATAAATCTTAAATGATAAGAATACGATTGCAAGCAGGTTGCGCATTCGTTGGCCCCGTATTGAGTAGCAAAAGACTGAAAGGGAGAAGAGTTAGGAACTGACTCTAAGCATACTAAGTAATTATACCAGGAAAAGCGAAGGAAGGCCAAGGCCCAAAAAATGTTCGAGTACCATTTGGAGTTAAAATTCATATCTGGATCAGAATTACCCTTTGGGTATAATATGTCCATATGAAATGGACGCGGGCTTCGTTGTACCGCAGTTGCACCGCTCTTGCATATTAGAGGCACGCCAGAGCTATACGTTGACAAAGCGGCGCATATCTGCCTTACATAATGTATGTGCGCATTACACGTGTTTCTCGCGGTGAAAGAAAGAAACGGTTCTACCTTTGACCAACGCAATGGAATACTTGAATGGCGCCTCAGGCGGCCTCAAAGTCATAGTGCGGTGTTTTAACGTTGGCGAAGTGCATGTAGATATACGCTGCTGTAGCAGTTCGTCAAAATCATAGCGGTCAGTAGTGACAAGACTTTAAGGGAGTGGACATATCATGCTTCATCTCGTTAGTCCTGTAGAGATAACTCCCGTAGGGATTTGTGGGTAAACTCATAGGCTAAAACTAAAGAAACGGACAAACAAGCCAGTTGTACGACGAGAATGCTCGAGGGATATAATACACATCTATGGCCGGAATGGATATGTGGATACAGGAAGGACTTTCACAGATACTGAGACAAACACTTTTAAGACGATGCGAAGTTGATCCACGTTTTCACGTGCGAGTATCAAACAGGACTGCTGGCATCATCTGCCGTCACTCAGCGAGGATGGCCTAAATTATATATATATATATATATATATATATAT
>MNPL01012018.1:0-25533 GCA_002081605.1 Tropilaelaps mercedesae
ATATATATATATATATATATATATAACGTACGTCATGGTGTAATGTTTATGATTTGTATATTACAATGGAAGGAAATGAGCAGTAACATCGGCCAGTTTCGCCATTAGAGCCAGGCTAAACCGAGAGGAATCATTTGGCTATCGCATCTTCCTTGCCGCACAAACGCACGAATCGTGGCCGAAGACCCGTGTACCGCCTCGTTATAAAGTATTCAAGTACTCAAGTACTCTACTTGAATCCTTCATTGCAAATCTACTCAATTTCAAGCAGCTATTTAGCTAGGTATTGTTAGTTCAGACGAAACATGCTATTTTTACTGGGTAATATTTTTTAGTGCATTCATCGATGGATGCACCTGACTTTTGCCACTTTTCGGTCACGGGTCGGCTGTACGATGAAGTAAACGTAAGGATTTTCAAGGACGATTGAGTCGCTGAAGCCGCGGCCAGTGACCGATTTTCGTGAGCGAACCATTTAAATGTTCACGTTCATGATATGTTATTTCGCTAGTCTACATCCCAGAGGAATTCTAATTGTCCACCTAGATCGAGCAGCCCGGAAAGGTGGATGTTGTGCTAATATATGCGCGATACGGCTCCAGAACTGCATTTTGTTATGGAAAAAATATGGAGATAGTGAACCTGCTCTGCTCCTGTGCAAACGCACACACACACACACACACACACACACACACACACACATATTGCTTGGTCAGGAGATCTATTACCCGATGCGTGCCTGGAACTAATCATATCTTGCCGTTAGAAGGAACAGGGGTCCTTGACAGGGACACATAGGCCTGACAGCCCTATTAGGTCGGACTCGACTGGTCCTTGTGAGTAATTTATTCGATAGCCATGGGAAACCCTGTGGTTATTTTGTTTTTAGTCAACGTCTCAATACCGTTGAGTGGCACCGAATGAGTGTTCTGTGGATTGGCCACGCGTAAATGTTTACAACATGGAACATTATCATACAAAGGACACGCTCGCTACCTCATGTCAGTCTGTCCGAAGTATGAGCCGTATGAGTTTTGTTCGAAGTATCTGAGTTCTACTGTTGTTGCCCTCCTTGAATGACTATAAAAGCGGGAACGAATGACGCAGTTGCGTTAGCCATGCAAATTTAGAAGAAAAAAAAAAAAACGTTTTGCCTCTTGGCTATCGACAAAGCGGCATTTTGTTCGGGCACAACTAAAGGGAATACGTGTGTTTGGTGTGTTCATTCTACGAACTTTATTTATCGTGCGTTTATTTGTAATGTATTCACCAGTCACAAACATCTAACGAACGGTAATAAGTTCTCCAGAGCGTTGTCGCCACAACGGCTCACAGTTGTGAAGATACACCCGTACGACACGTCGGCACCCTGGGCGGTAGCCACACTCACAAATATCTCATCAAACCGGGGGGCCTTCAGGGAGCGACATTCTGCTGGTGCTATACGGAAGGTCATGTCAGTGAATCGTTTTGTGAACTCTGCGGCGTATTTGGGTTAGCATTTCAGAAACGCTCACCGATGAAAGGGACTGTGGTTGCCGATTTGGAGGAGTTGAGTGGCCGGGCCCGTTTTCGCTGGATCGTTTCCATTAATCGTGATGAGGGTGGCCGGTGTTTACGATTCGAATGCTCGAAGGCATCGATGGAAAAGTTGAGCCATTTATTTTTTCCTTGCGCAGTCTGCGCAGTTGCGGAGGGTACGCTAAACGGCCAACGATCCGCCATGTCGTGGCTGCAAGCGACACTGATCAGCAGAAAAAAGGATATCATCGAGTCCGACGGCGAGAAACACGCCGCCAAGACACGTTGTGAGCTCGTCGTATTTTTCGTACTGGGCTTCGGGGTTTACAGGTGTGGGTGCGCTCTTGTAGAAAAGCCTACGCATTAATCGCACTGCTCTCCACAAAGAAAACGGCAAATATTTTGGAAAATATGAATTTCAGGATGCCATCAAGATTTTTTCCAACGGTGCCTGCGAAGTAGCCTAAACGCTATGACTCTGATTTACGATTTAAATTGGTCTTTTGCGATTGTAAGCACTGTAATAGGCGCATAATCAAAGTAGAATATATTTTGTGCTGAACTATGTCCAATTTTTAATTTATGCCTAACAAGTTTATACGATGATAACAACTGCGAACAATAAAAGCGACAGCTCGCGACGAACAACGACATTGACGAATTTGTTATCAACATTTGTTTCGGACTAGCGAAATATTCCCACCGAGATATAGGCGCGTGTAAGTATTATCACTATTCCCAGTATTATTTTGCATGTCGGTAGAATATGTGGCATAGTCCATGTGAAAATCGCGAATTCATTCAAGCGAAGTGCCCTCCAGTCGGGCAAACGCGAACAATCCATCGGGAACATCCGTCTGGACTTGCGGATAAATTACGGTTAGACGAGCCACTACGGTGAGTTTGAACGCAGCTTCTCCTGGGTGCGGCCCCGTGGCTCATAGCGACTGTGATGACAGGGTATTGGCTCTGTCTCCCGATCTTCTGCTCTGTCTGAACATCTCAACCCTGGGTGGGCATAGATGGCACCGTTCCGAAATCGCCGACCGATGAAAACCCGCGGGAACCTATTCGACCCGGCGCGCCGTTTTCGGCACCGGGACAGTCCAAGGCAGCAGCGAAGTCCGCGAAGTCAGCGATGCCCAGTCAGAAGTGCGAGGACGCCATCATCCCATCGCGGACGAGGACGTGTCATGATTACAGCGAGCTAATTAAACGATGACAGGGGTTCGTACAGGGGGAAAGGCTATTAGTTTTAAGCACGTCAGACAGGAACACAGCGGCCCCAATCGGAGCTCCTCTTTTCCCTGCCGGTGCTCGCAGTGTTTTTTTTTTTGCGTCTAGGTTTCTCTTCCTGTTCCGTGATGAGCTTGTATAGTTTGGGAACATGAAAGGCGACGTGGAAGCACGAAACGATGAGGGGCAAAGCTTAAACACTGAAAATTTAACGGAGCTATACGACCAGCGACTGGCAGTTCGTTGACCGTGACCCCCCAGGCCTAGAGGCCGGCAACATTCTCGCCAAACCTCCGAACCATGGATCAAAAAGGATAAGAGCGCACTCAGAACTGATCTGGCCATTAGCAGAAGTCGCCACGTATGTCGTTATGACGCGCGCAGAATCGATAACGGCTGAAGGGCTGAGGAACTGAAGGAAATAAGTCCGTACGGACTTCGATGATAGCCGACGACGGAGCTCGGGTGGGAAAATCAGGAAAAGACGTTAGTAAGGCCAGGTCTCGGTTCGCAAATGTATTTGCTAATCTCGACGCATTTCAAGGTGCACGGACGCATGAGGACCAAAGAATTGATGGCGCCCATGGTCACCAAAAAGCCCGAGGGAAGCAGAAGCCGTATCGACGGAATCCAGTTCCCCATTATCGGGCACACCGCCACGTCATTACAATACGCCATCGTAACCCTCATTTCTGCCAATCGCCACCAACGCGAAACTACGGCGTATTTTGTTTCTTCGTTGGCCCGTTTTTTTCTGCTCATTTCTCGTCGCTGCCAGAACGTGGCGATAGGGGTGGCATGGGTCGACGTGCGCATGGAGGGGGTCTAAAGAGACTGGGAGGGAATCAGGTATATCGGCACGCGTTAGGGGAAGGAGACCTCGTAAATAAAAAAGCTATTTGCTGACATGGCTGCATAAACGTGGCCTAGCCGTGGGCTGCTAACTCGGCACGGCTCGAGGGGGTCGCTAAGGTCCGGCGCCGGGCGACGCCGCCGGCGAGGTTTGGTAAATCTCGTCTCTTCCAGCTGTGGTCCCTGTCTTTCGACGAAGGCCAGTGCTGCTGCTGCTGCTGTCTATCTCGGTCCTTGTACAACTTCTCGTCCACTGTGGATTAGGAACTGTCCTTGTGACTCTGACAAAGTTGGATGGGAGCATACGGCAACAAACGAAGTGAACGGCACGGCGAAGGAAGAGAAAGGAACGGTCTAAGACGGCGCGGCGAACGAAGAAGGAAGAACCGTTTAAGACGGTGATGGAAGGGGGATGCTTACGTGGGGCGATGTCGGATTTCACCCCGGCCGTTAGACCTCGTACGAAGAGGGAAAACAGAGCCAAGACAACAAACAGCTAACACACCTCACAGATAAAACGTTCTTGAAGAACACTTGTCTGTCAGTCGAAGGTGGTGTGAGGGTCTAACGTTTGGCGTATGTCAGTTGAGTAATCGGTCATTTAAAGCTGCCTTATGTCACCTCTATCCCGAAGAAATCATTTTGGCTAACCGCTCTTAGCGTCCGGTCGCCTGCAAAGTGCTCAGCGTCCCATGAATATTTTTTCAATTAACAAATAAGTAGAGTTCATTTCATAAAATTGAACTAACCCTACCGTCCGTACTCCACCGCGTATCTCTTCGACTATGTATGTTCATTTTTTGAAAGACGCTTTTTACATCCTTAGGGTGTATAATGTTTGTACCCAGTGGCGAAGAATCCTTGGCAGGACGACCTTAGTAGGTATTTTTAGACTATATAGTCAAGTGTATCCACGCATTTACGCTTCGGTATGGAAATAATATGAGGAGCACCGGGTTCGAGTGTGCCGAAGTATTTATGGGTGATTTCTGGCTGGTGTGAGATCGATGTAGCTCGAACCTCGTCTGGGCGAGACGCTTGCGCAAATCTAATCCTCGCGGACGTTATTGCGCTCACAACAAAAGCGGATTGAATTTTCAAAGCTGCGCTTATTCGTTAGATAAATCGATATTTTTGTCGATATCGCGACGGTGTCAGACGGGCCTTGGTGCCATTAAATGTAGCTGGCCTATGTTCGCGTAAATAAAGCGGCCGGCTACCGTTAATCCGGCAGGCCATTCGCCGAGAAAACGAACTTGAGATGAAGTCGCTAGCCAGGGACATCATAGCACTATTGTAAACTTGCCAAATGGCTGACAGCTGCCAAATTGAATATCTCGGCGTGGACCCTCTCAGGCCTGTAAATTACTGAACTGCGTTGTCCTATTCAACTGTGATAGGTAAAACAGCTTAGCGCTATATCTTGCTCACGATACGTGCGTGATTCACGTGTGCAGGAGGTCCCTGCGTCTTGCACATTAATGTGTTCGGGTGTTAGGTCGAATGCGTTGAAGACTAAGGAGCATTAGTACAAGTTGTATTTTTAGTAGGCATTGCCTTTATCCCTCCGTGGGGTGTGTGTGTGCGTGTGTGTGTACGTATACCGTATATCGATGACATTAACTGTTAGTTCCTTAGTTGAAACTGTGTGAAATGCCATGAAAATGATTTTCGCAGAACATCGTTAAATCTTGTCTAAACAATAAAGTAATAAAAGCTAATTAACTCAATAGAAACCGACCTTATCCCCATGATTCGTACCTCGTCTACCCAGTACTTCGGCATTTATCATTGTGGCGATGACAATTATGAAAACATATGTTTTATTATATATATATATATATATATATATATACAGCACGCTAAGAAAAAATGCGATATAGAACTCCAGCATTCCATTTATACGTGTACTAGCACACAAAATCGTAAATAATTACCTGATATCACACATGTTAAGCACACTAATAGATGCGTTCTCCTCTTTATGCATCGTCGTCAGATGGAAGTGCTGCTGAGTTCCATAGTCTGAGTAGCGGCTGGCCAATCGCTAATGCACGGCGTGCACATTGAACAACAACAACAACAACAACAACTAAACAAAAAACGGCAGACAGAAGTTGTGCCAATGCGTATTAGCACAGCATCCCTTCAGAGCCACTTGCTGGACGAATGCTGCAGCTGGAAAGGTCCTCAATGCAGGCCCATATTGAGGAGCTCCGTCGAGTGATGGCATCTCACCCAACTCATATCCGCACTGACCCCTCACTATTACCTCTCCCTGTTCCCGGCGGCCGAATTACCGTCGACGATCTCGTCGTACGACGAAATGACGACGACGTCGTCGTTTATGAGCTTTTGCTTTCCGCCAGCACTCTTTGTCTTTCTGGTAGATGATGGTCGCCTCTTGATCGTTGGCGCGGTGCCAGCGCCAAATCGTACGTCAGTTAGTGCTGAAATTGGGCGACCTCGTCATAGGTTCGCTGTATCTGTTCGTTAGCCCTTCACTTCGGATCCCGAGTGGGACCCGGTGGTCGTAGGCGGTTGCCAAGGCCGGACGGCGCAATGCTGGCGTCTGAGTTGGGGCTCCGGTGCGCCCGGGAGAGAATCATCGGGATATTTTCACAGCACGAATTGCTTAACGTTCGGACCCCCTGAATTGGCGAACGCCGAATCCGGTTCAAGTTCGTCGAGTCAAGGCGAGCTCGGGCTCGTTTGTCGACTAAACGTGAGGCTAAAAGAGTGAACAACCTTAGGGCTGGATAAACGACTGGGCTTTTTTTTTTGGACGATGTACGTTTGGGGGGGCTAACGCCACGTGACTCGCCTGCTCTTCGCACGGGTGCCTGCGGCCCCTCCATGTGTTCGTCACGAACGCTGTCGACTGTAGTCGGGACGGTAGTCGATTCCACGTGATGAACAAACACAAATCTGTTCGCATTTCAAATATGCGCCAATTTTTGCGTTATTCCTCTCGTATTTCTCATATAAGAGCAACTTGTCAGCTGGAGCAACGGGTACAGATCTACGGGTAGAAGCGTCCGCCAAAAGTTTCATTGCGTCGCTGCGTTGCCATCTCCCGATGGCTCTCACCTCAGCCTACGAGTCTTCCTGTCATGTTGTACATTCAAGTGGGGCATTTGGCCGCTGGGGGCAGATGTGGGCTGTGTCGAGTCGGTCCGACGACGTTCTGTCTGCCCCCTCCGGACCGGTTGGGGTTGCTGCGATGGCTCCCGATCAATCTTACCTTCGCCTTTTCTTTGCGTCGCCTTCGTTCTCTCGGCCAACCTCGCTGGACTAGCGCTACTTCGGCATCCGATGTCTTCAACCTCGACGAAGTAGTGTTCCGTACTCACCGGTTCGAGTCAGGCTCTGTCGGTGGTTGCCCCTTTTGAGGAGCCCTTGACCAAATCTACGTGGGCACCCTACCGGAGCGCCCTATCACAACTCGGACGGCCATTTGCCTGATAAGATTGTGGCGGCCCCCGGGCAACTGGAGCATCAACGAAGCGGGCAGCCTTCACGTCCACCAACCTCGGAGCCAACCGGTCTGAGCAATCGCGGGACTGTCCAGATCCGATGCGGCTCCGAGGCTGACGATGGAGAGGATCCACTGTTTCTGATAGCATTGAGGCTACGTTGCTTCGGCTGGTCACGCCACCGAACACACTAACGGGTTCGTCGAAGTTACCCGTTTGTCATCTCGCTCGCTCGCTCCAAATCCGGCTCCAAATCCGGCTCCAAATCCGGCCCCAAATCCGGCTCCAAAGTCGCTCTGCTTTTCTGACTGCAGATCACGGAGACGCATCCTCAATCGAAGATAGCTCCGTACGAACGTGAGCTGAGTTGTCATGACGCCTTCTGAAATGACTAGAAAAATATGCGTTATCGAATCAATGTCGATTTCTGATCGTGTCAATGTTGCTCTCAGCCTGTTGACAAGAGCTCACGCACCAGTCGGAGACAAATTCTCTGAGCGGACATCTGTTCGTCTGAACGGACAGTCGTGTGTTCTTCTCGTCCGGGTGCCTTTCGAGTTGTTCGGTCAACGTAACTAGAGCCTATAGGCTAGGCTGCTAGAATGTTACATGAATTTTCGCTACGTGCACTGCGTGCATGTGACTGATCGTGCTGTGCTGCACGATTTTGATCTGTGCACAACGAGTAGTCTACTAGACATGTCATTGTGATGTACGTCAAATCCTCGTGTGGCTAGTCGAGTCGATAAGTAGAACGCCTTCGAAGGCATTGGACTTTATTGGATAGAGTTGGAGAACAAAATGTACCCCTTTTACTTGACTAGCGGAACTCTTTGGCTTATCTGAGCAACAGATACGCACATGAGAGTCGTTGTCCCGCGAGAATCTGTCCTTGATCGTTGTGCTTTAGGACATAGCATACGATGAAGTCGCTCAGCTGAAGGATGACCATCGAGACGTTGAGGCCATATCCAAAAAACCTCGCGGTGTAGCTCAGGCAAGGGGGCTAACCGTCTCGAACTGGGTGGAAGGACACGGCCTGAAGATGGCCTCACCAAAAAGTGAGGTGGCCTATCCTATTGGCCGCAAGAAGTGCCGATCAGTGAATACTCGCCTGGACGAGGAGAGTATATCGGACAGAATGCCACCGAGGTGGGATGCAACCCCACGGGCCTGTTCCGGGACAGCAGTCGGGGGGCATCGTCTCGAACACTGCCAGTTGGCTGGGGCGCTAAGCCGACGAACCGACTTTCTTGCACGCCTAATCCTGACTTGGCACGAAAGCTCCCCAGTTGTGCCTGCCACGCATCGGAAAGGCTCAATCTGCTTTCTGCGTGCGCTGCTGCTTGCCAGGATAAGAAACCCCCCACGCCCCAAACGCGCACGTCGGCGGGCCACAAGGCGTTCGTTGCACTAAAGGCACTAAAGGACGATGGCGGGCTAAATCGCTTAAATAAACGCTCAACAGAGATATGAAAAGTTTCGACGACGACCACCGTCTGCGGCCCCATCGATGGACAGCGAACTGGGCAAGGCCCAGTCGATGACAATGCACACACTTGGGGAAACTGATGGGTCTTGCAACCCATTAGCGGCCCATCTGCAGAACTTAGCTTGAAATCATGTGAAATTAGCTACAACTTTTAGAGATTTTCACTAAATAGAAGTCTACTACTGTCGTAATGAATGGCATTAGCCGTGAATGTTGGCATCTATAATCGGTTTTGTCTTTCACCTCGAAAAATCAATAAAGGCCGTGAAGCTGTTTTGCTGTATTCCGAAATCAAGTTAAGTGTTAGTCGACGGATGATCATGCCGAGTATTTCACAATGGCGACACAGGAAGCCGGGCCAATAAAGATGACAATTTTTGTTTATTGGAATTTTCGCCAGTCGATAGACTCGCGCTTGCGGACAGCATTCGTAACAACATCATCGAAAGAAAGTTACCCGAAAGAAAGTTACGCGAGAGAAAGTCACGCGAGAGAACAGCCATTATTTTTGATCGTTGCTAAATCCTGTCGTCGGAGGAAGGTGTGTTGACGATTTCTACGTTTCCCGTCGACGTCTACTAAAAATGTTGTGTAGCAGCTCGGATCGTACAAGTGGACATAATTTCATATGCAAAAAGCTGTGTTGATTGCCTAGTGATTCACTAAAGTAACGGCAATAATCGCAATAATTATTCCGTTGTTGGGTGCGACCTTGTCCGCCGAATCTGGTATTCTTGGCAACGTCCAGATGCTACGCACGCATGAAAGGCTTATTTAAGTATTTCGTTGGGACTTGATATCCCAGGAACTCCCAGGAATCGCGACTGAAACGCGCTGATCGCCTGAACGTCTGTTGAACGCGTGGCGCGTTTGTATGTAGAAAGTACGCCAACGAACAATTACACGTGTGTCCATTGTGAACGCTATTGGCCGTTAACATATTCACGTCGCTTGTTAACGCGTCTCGTGCAGGGGTGACGCGGACACACTTCAGAGCTGCCAAGTGAAGTTGCTCATGAAGGAGAGTAAGCCAGTGGGTACCGCTTGAGCTTAGAACGATTTCAATCAGATGAAACCGCCATACCATTAAGCGAGTAAAAGTGACTGTTTTAAGCATCCGGCGGAGATGATTTCTCGGCTGTTGTTGCTCGGATCAGCTGTATCACAGTGCACTACTGGTCAGTCAGCCGCGAGCTGGTACAGACTGATACAGGGTATCAGACGACCCCGGCGTCAAATCAGTCGGTCATTGTTCGTGGCATTCGCACGGACGTCTGTGCGCACACTGCCCTGTGCGCACACTGGCCTGTGCGCAGCGGAAACCCTCTCCCTTCCTACGCTGCTGGACAAGCTGGATATAAAAACCACACCGGTCTTCCCCTTAGAAGCATCGTCGCACACAAAACCCCTTCCTGTGAAGGTGGGTCGAGAGGACAGCGGGACAACGCTCAACGAAATTCATAAGTTGGTGCTTTCCTTTAACTTTATCGACCCGACCAGCGTTGCTAGAGCGAAACCGCCCTTGAACGGCCAACAGAATTGCAGAATTCCATTTCCGTCACGCCAGAGGTTCACGTGTTGCACTCGCTCGTTGTAGGATGAGGTCGTTCTCCGTCATGTTTCTGCTGCTTTCGGCTGCTCTTCTGTCAGCCGTTCAAGGAGGCTTCTTCGGAGGCGGTGGTGGACACGGAGGCAGCTACGGGTTTGGAGGTGGTCACGCTGGCGGGTTCGGCAGTAGTTTCGGCTTTGGCGGGGGCCATAGCTTTGGTGACGGCTTTGGAGGCCATGGCGGTGCTTACGGTGGAGGTCACGGCGGAGGCTACGGCGGAAGCTACGGCGGAAGCTACGGCGGAAGCTACGGCGGAGGTCATGGCGAAGGTCACGGCACAGGCTACGGCGGAGGGGCCGGTGAGGACCAGGCAGCATTCTCGGCAGTAGGACTGGCGCGATTACTGGGCAGCGGTGCAGGACATGGGCACTTGGCCGGCGGTGGATCGGGCGCCTCGTACACGATATCCGGTCCTACCCAGGTGATTAAGTCGGTGCACAAGATTACGACGACCCACACCGGTGGGCAGGTGCTCTCGCGTACCGGAGGACATGGCGGAGGCGGCGGAAAGGCGAAGATTCTCATCGTGAAGGAAGCCGTTGGTGGAGGTCACGGAGGCAGTCATGGTGGATATGGCAGTGGAGGCTACGCAGGCTGGAAATGGTAGACGAGCGGACACTTGACGGGGGGAAACGCATCGAGAAGCGGAACGTCAAGACGATCGAAGAAATGTTTCCGATCAAAATAGCGAGCTAGGTGCCGATCGTCTGGATCTTGATGTCGCAGCTTGACTCCGATATGCGCGTCGTTTCGTCGGCGTCCTGTTGTGCCCGGGGTTCCTATCGCTCGTAGTGTCTGTCGGTACGAAACCGTTGTAGATATGTTAATACTGTATTGATCTGTGGCGGTGTCTGATATTTCCTGTCATGAGCGCCGCTCGCTCACGTACGACTGACTTTATGCACAATTTCTCTGTGGCCATTTGTATTTTCCGTGACTGAATTCTTACTGATTGTTCACTGTCGTTGTCATGTACATACATATAATTGTGAGTCGAATAACAAAGTCGTGTCCTCATTTCATCGGCACGTCCTAGTTGACAACTAGTTTCCATGCATGCTCGCATATGTCCCCATCGCGGACGCGCTTTTGACCGAAAACCGGCCATCTGCTAGAAGGAAAATTTTGAAATATTCGGTTACGTATCAATATCGAATGTTGCGTTACAGTAATGTTAATGTCCTCGCATTATGGCGTTAACGCTCTCCTCATGCCCCGATGAACGCGACCCGGCGTTTACTTTCCACAAAAGAAAATCTGTCCAATAGCGAACATGCATGCGAAGAATATTTCAGCAATGGCGTTCAACGGCTACAAATAGTCGAGGCGGCTACAAATGTCTCTCGAAACAGTTCAGCTTAGACGCGTCAAAAATGCATCTTCGCGACGCCGACACATCCGACATTCATCATGCCGGATGTGTGGCCTCTGTCAGACGAAAGCCTTCTTCGTTCCCGAGTCGCGAGGCAGGAGATCCGGGGGGTCGAGAAGATATCGACAAGTCGCGAAAAATTGCGCTGCAACGGTCGTCGTGGGGAATCCATCCGAACGGTCGTGGTGGTCCTCGAACGAGGGATTGCGGTCGGCCTTCCGATCACGGACGACATCTCAACTCGTCGCGTAGACGAGTGTGATAAACTGAACGTTAGTTTCGTACCTCGACGCGAACGTCGTGCCATATATGTGTAAAATATCGAGAACATATCTGCTAGTTTCCGATGCTGAATTGACAGCAGTTTTTGTACAAGCGGTTATAATCGCTTACCTATGTTTCCCTCTAGTTTTTCCACTTTCCCTCACACAGATCTCGTTTAATAAACTTGAACTGCAAAATCAATTATAGCTCATCCATTAATTAGTCATTCCATGATTCGGCGAAACTCGTCGCACTGAACGTAGCCGGGGACGCTCGTCTCGTTATTACAAAAATCATTTCCCGACTCGTTGTCATTAAGGTCGGCCTAGCAGAAGTTCCTACCAACGTCGGGGTCCATTCACGTATCAGAATGGCCCCCATTTCGCGGTTTCGCTATGGACTTGAAAATGAAATTGAAAAATTAAGAATAAATTTTAATAAAACGTACGCCGAAACGAATTCACTCGGAAGCTCCGCATGGCGTCATGTCCACCGCTCGCCAATCAGATGTGAGCGTATGGAAAAGTAACGACACATCTGCAAGTTTCCTTACCACGGAAAGCGACGGCGACATTGTACGCCTTAGGTTCCGCGCATTTGGCCCCCATTATATACACACACACACACACATATATAAATAAACTATTCCCGAGCGCGGCCGTATATAATTGGTTGGCAGGGGAGACAGCATCTCATCATGGCTATCACCGTTACTTTCAGGCCATGACTCTGGTCCTACGTATCAACACGGCCTGAGATATGGACATGTTGTCCTGAATCGGCGATCTTCGTCAACGGGTGACCCAGTCAGGACAGGTGGCGTCCTCTCGACACCGATTCGGTGCTTTGTCCGCTGTGAGGTGCGGCGCTGCGCCGAGGAGGGCGGCACCGTCCCTAAACGACGGAACTTGGAGAAGTTCGCTTGTGCGATGTTGATGACGATGAGCTGCCAAAGAAGACAGAATGAGAAAGTTATCGAATGAAATTATCGGCGCGCTGGTGATGATGACGCGGTCGTAATTAGTTTAGCGTGAACAAGGGTCTGAGTGGTTCGGCGACGTTCTTATGCTTCTGCTCGTAGGGCCCCCGAGCGAGCTGCTGCCACTTCGATAAATGTATTTTCGGCTGCGCACGGCCAAAATTGCCTTCGTTGCGGTCATAAGCCGGCACAATCGAGGACATATATATATATGATCTGTCGCATAAAGTCGCAGATGGTAACTACTAACGAGTTATGTCTGTTTCGCCCAAATTTCATCATCCATGGCAAAGCTAAACAGAAGGCAGCTGAGTAATTTTACAACGGCCTATTTTCTGCTAGAGTTTTTCGACCCGGAGTTGTTCTAGTTTGCCGGTTACTTGGCCGAGCTTTGTCTATTATTATTAGAAGAACCAACATGTTGACCCAACAACGCTCAAGGATGACTCTATTAGTATATAATCACATAACACAACTCAGTACTATATAATAAGGCCGATTAATCGTTAGACGACGGCCGTTTTTCGCACAGGTTGGCCGTCGTTTGTTTGCCGAACAACGCACGACAGTCTTCACGTTTGCGAGCGCAGCAGACTGCGACAGTCAGACGAAAATGTTCAAGAGTTACTTTTTAACTCTACAACCCGGGAATATGTTACTTGCAATGCCATTAAGCTTCCTCCGCCCCTTTTCCCCGCATGTACGTTGCTGCTATCGCTGAGGTGGTGGGGGCGAATGGTTCGCTCTGTTTTGTCAGCTCGATGGCAAGGTCGTAGATGGCGGCTCCCTTTTACGGCTACATCGGACAGGCACCGAGTCCACTTCGAGAACAACTCCGAATATACACACGGACGTTGTGCCGGCGTACCGAGAGAGAGAGCGATAGAGAGAGAAGAAATAGAGAGATAGAGAGAGGGGGGGGCGCGAAGTAGAGAGAGAAATAGAGCGAGAGAGAGAGAAGGTCCCTAAACCGGTGTTGATGAGGGATCCTGTCGGATGGTGCGTCTGAAAGGCAGAGGGACAGGGCGCCATGTTGCGCGTGCGCAATTTCTCCCTCCGTGCGGGAAAGGGGGACGCTGTGCATGTGTGCTTCATGTCCGCTGTTGAGGGATCCGTGCGCGGAGGAGGCTGTAGAACGAGGGCCGAGCATGGAGCGTCCATGGAGCTCGGCCCCCGTTCGCCGTGCGGAAGACGACGCTCACCGATACTGGTTTAGTGTAACGTTCTCGCACGCACAAACAGGCCCCCACGCACGACCTGCACGATCGTGCTAATTCTCTTTCTTTAGCTATCTCCGCATCTCTCTTTTCTTGTGTGTGTGTCCGCCTATTTCTTCCCTTCCTCCGTAGCTCTGGTGCTGCTCGTGGGGAAAGGGTCGTGAGCCCGAGCGCTGGATTGCCGCCTTACGAAGATTGTCGGAAGAGCGGGCGGTCGGCGCTGGAAGAGATCCTCAGAGGTCCGCCGCCTTCGCTATGGGAAGCCGCGGGCGGCGTTGGGAAGGGAGGGGGGCGGCGGCGGCGGCGGCGGTGGTCTGGGTGCTGTTATGGGTCGAGTTGCGCGCCAGAATCCCGGAGGAAGAACCCCACTGAAGAGCAGCCAGAAGCGGACGACGCTCGACGTTCGGCCAGACCGCCGTCAAGATCGGGGGAAAGAAGGTTGGAGGAAAGACGCGTCAACGATAGCTGGCCGAGGAACCAAACATCCAGACGGCCGCTTCTAGCCGCGATCTAGCTCTGAGCTGCGGACGGCTACACTCTCCCTCGAGCGTGGAAAAGAGCTGAGAGGAACTACCGTTAGCCCTCTTCCTTCCGCCATCTCCATGAGCGCTGGCAGTGGCGGTGGCCGATTGTGGCCGATGCGGTCCTGTTGGGGCTAGCGGAGTCTCATGGTGGTTGCTCGTTCGCGGTGGCCTGCTCGGCTCATTGTGCTCACGGCGCTCGCGGCGGGCGGTCGTCTCGACGGTTCGGGCTCTGCAGACTCCAGACTACTACTACTACTGAGTCCTTTCCGTCGTGGCCGGACGCGCACGAGCGTCAGACGCGCACGGCCAGATCGTCGGCTCGGAACTCCCGCACACGGGAGGCGGTCCGACGACTGTTGAGGGCTGCGAGAACGACGTCAACAAAATAAGCAAATTTGGCGCTCACCGCGCGAAGATGTCGGTCTCCGTCATGTTCGGTGCTGCCGTCAGACGATGTGACCTCCTTGCAGCTTCCGGCAGCTGCATCTGATGCAGTTGCAGTGCGTCGATGCAACGAGCAACGGCCAGCAAAGAGAGAATCGCTGCACCCGCGATGGACTGTTGACGTGCGGCGAAGTGCCGAAGCTGTGCAGAAGTGCGCCCACCAAAATGCGTGACGTCCTGCATCGTCCTGCGGCGGTCGTGTACTGGCCAAACGGTACTGAAGCATCGATCGATTGTTAGCGCAGACGCCGCCGCCGCCGCCACCACCACGGTCGGTCTCTGCCGTCAGCCCGCGACCGGCCAGAGTCTTCCGGGCCGAGTCGTTTTCGACGTCAGATGTCGACACCCACCACGCCGACAGACGACGGCGATTCTGCACGGTTCTCATTTGTCTCCGTTTCGCCATCGTAATGAGTCGCCAGCAGCCGAGTAGCGGCACGCCGTCGAGGATTGCTGGCGTTTTTATTGGTTTTCGGATCAAGGCCGTTATCGAACCGCGACGGAACCGACGATGATGGACGCGCCTGTTGCCGTGTCAATGCGAGCGACTAGAAAGCGCTGTTCCAGCGATGTTCCAGCTAGTTCCAGATACGGTTATGATACGCCGCAGCCATACAGCACGAGGGCCGCGCTGCCCCCAGGTGGCATCCGGATGGCCGGCCCTCGCAGCCGCCCCCAGAGCATCGTCGTGAGCTGAGTGTGAATTCGGGGGTGAGTGCACAAAATACTGTCGGCTTCTTCCGTCCAGGCGGCGGTTGAATTCAACAAAAAAAGGCGTTCGTTGTCAGCGGACGCAGCCTTGCGTCGTCCGGCCACGAACCCAGGGGGGCGGCGGCGGCGGCGTCGCGCGTGCGTGTGCGCGCCAACCGTGTCACGAAAATCGAACACGCCCCAGTGACGAGCAGGAACAACGCGTGCGCGGCCGCTCGCTGAAGGAGGGCGCGCGTTTTGCGGTGCCGTTGCTGTTGGCCGTGAAGAATGAAGCTTCAAATGAGTGCTTTGACTCAGTTAGTGAGTCAAACATGTGCTAAAGAAATCAATAGATGTAGCGGCGTACACTGCCGCCGCGCACGCGCCACGATTCGTTCTGCAGTCGGTCCGAGCACGCTTCGCCAGCCGACTTCAGTCTCTTCAGTTATCGCTTCGTCGACACTCGACCTACGGTCGTTTTCGCGCTTCGGCCTATCGCTTTTCGCACAATGAACTTAATCGCCCCGCACGCAAGCAGCTATCGTATCGGCTAGACGAAGATTGCATCTCAGGCTCCACACAACTACGGAGGACACTTGTGTTAGCGTCGAAGCGACACCAACCAAAAAAAGAGGTCAGGACCGCGCTGTTGTCGACGTCATCGACGAACACGGAAAAACAGGTCGCCTTGGACAGCGGCCAGGTGGCTTGGCCTGGCAGAACGGCAATAAAAGGCCAGGACGTGCCCGACACCAGGCCACTCAGGACTCACGCGCGCGGCACCCGATCGCGTCGCCATACTCGCACGTCTCCGATTGCTGGTCGGAACCAGAAAGGGTCGGAGGAGGGACGGTTGTTGCTCGATAAGCGCAAGAATTAAGCTGTCGCAAATCCGCAAATCAACTACGAACCGCAGCTCCTTAACGCTCTCCTTGAAAAGCTTTGTTAGGCGGAACGGTTCAAGAAACAGGGCCGTGACGCAGACGATTGACGCCGTACCACTCGAGATACGCAGGTAGGTTACGCACAACAACAACAACAAAATGACCTAGCACAAATCACCATACGCACAACGTGACACAGTATCCGATGACGTGTGAGTGGGTTCGATTCCCTTCCTATGTCGTAGTCGACGCGTGCGTTCGCGGTGTAAACTGGGTATCGACGCTACGACGCGGAAAGCCATAGCCAGATACTGCACTCACGAATACGCATGGCGAAGATATCGCATCAGGGATGACCCCTAGCCACAACACGTGACTTCTTCACAACACGTGAAGTCTTGCGTGAGTGCTAATATATAGGCAGTGAGCGAATTAATTGTGCGAGTGTTAATTGGCCCCTAGGAAGACTCGCTTGTCGACCGCAAAACTCGGAAACGCCAACGAAGTTCGAATGCCGCCTCTCCTACGCAGATGACACCTGTTGGCGTCGATAAGGCGGTTCTAGCATGAGGCGCTGTGAAGACTCGTAACGAGTTCGAGCATTAGAAACGAGCAGAAAGAAAGCGCTTCATGAAGGAGCGCGACAAAGAGGGAGAACTATCACTAGCCGGTAATTAGTGGACTCGTTGTTGTGGAACTAACTCGGAAAAGTTTAACGGCCACGGCCGACTCCACCAGATATACAGACGGTTCCTCCCGGCCAATCGATTTTCGTTAGCGCCCAATATCAAAAAAAGACAGATCTATGTAATAATGCCTTATAAAATAGTAACGGTGTTTTAAATGAGTTAGTCTAATATAATTATAGTGAGCTCTGCCACACGCTGGTCATACTTCGGGCATTACGCGTGTGCACAGGCGTATGAAGGCTTAAATTGGCTACGATATGCTCATTCTTCACAAGCTCCGATTCACGATGTCACATTTCGGTGTTGAAACTGCTGCCATACGACTATAAGAAAATGTTCCTCTAATAAGGCGATGTCGACGCCTACCATTGAGACGGGCAACTACCACGAAGATAGTGGTAGCACTACTATGAGAGTTTTAGGAACTTTCCTTGGCCGAGAAATTCTCTCACGAATAATTCTCCACGAAAAGCCCTTGAACTTACTTTGAGCTGGAAGGCTTCAAGACCCGAGTCAGAAGTGCAGATGTCCTGGTTCGTTCGCTTGTTTACTGTCACCGGCCATAGCGAAATATTGGTGAGGATTGACCGCGTTGATTTCTGCCACTCTGACAACATCGGACGTCAAAGGCGTCCTCCGTTTTTTAGGAAACGCCAGCTGAAGTTAGTCTGCGTGTATGTAGTGAAATTGTCGTGGGGACAACGTAGCTCAAATACTTCTGCTACACTTCTGCTGCATTCATGCCGGCGATCAGAAACTCTCACAGAAACATTTAGCCAAATAGAGCCCCACAATCAAGTACACATTGTGGTCTAAAGCAAGTGAGAGAAGATAGGTTGTTAAATAAGAACCATCAAAACGATAAGCTAGAAGAAATCGACTAAATGCAGAAGCCGTAGCGCTTGAGCATGCGGCCATAACCTAACTGCTAAGAAATTTACGAGTACATTGAAACTTTTCTTCTACCAGACACGTTACTGGAAGCCTTAATAATCTCTATTTGTTAAATATTCATCTGGTATCAGAGGTTACTGTAGGATCTAGGGGCCAGTGGCTTTAATATAATTGCTTTTGTCACGATGTTCATTACATTAGCTTAAAACTGCTTTGCTCCACAATAAGAGTCCGAATTTTAAACAAGGCACTTCGCTAAGCTCCTTAACGTAAAGCTGCTGATATTTCTGTAGATGTTCACGTATTTACTTTCTAGATCAAAACAAATACTTCTGCGCGACAAGTAGGCTTTCCTAGGTTTAGTTGACGACCGTCACGATTAACTACATTTATAAAATTTATTTGGTCTCTCTCTCTTCTAGAGTTATTAACTGGAATTTCTTTCATTTAGAATTTCTATCCATCGCAATTCTTGATGTTTCGATTTCTTGTGAGTAGTTTCTTGTGGTCCGGATGTGCAGCTCTAAGTTTTTGCACCACACAAATAGGTAAAAAAAAAAAAACCCCGACCGCAAACGATGTTAAAAATGTTTAAAAATAGCAAACAGGGCATTTGACTCATTGTGCATAGTTAAGTGTGGCAACTCACTAAAGAAATCACTGAAACGATTCAGCGACAGACATGACGTGTGCTATTTGCATAAAGTTGCTTGCACAACGAGAATCATGAGTATCACGGAAACTTCAAGATACCTGAAGTTGACCTACTCGTTTGGACGACGCAACAAGTTCAATAACTCAACAAGTGAGAAGTCACTCTTCAGTCCAACCGCTGGTGTAACGCTTTCATGGCGTCACATGAAACGGCGTTTTTATGCAGATTGCCATAAACTAAAACAGGCTACAAACACGAAGTGAGGACAGAACAGTCGGCGTGCAGAATAACTTCGAACAACAGCAGTACGGTGGTCTGTAGATGAACTACGGGTGTTGTTTTTTTTTTTTTTTGCCAGATACGTTACCCCATTTGAGCCATAGTCGTCTTCGTTGGTCAGGCCCGAGTGGCGTTACGACGCCTGCTCCTACACCTCAGACAACGGCACGTAATAAGAAATAGGAGACCTATAACACTTAAATAGCATATGAATCAGCTTCATCTACTTCATCTAACACTATCATAGGTCTGGATGTAACGCGTGTTTGTTTAGTTGTTGCTGTTGTGTTCTTGCTTCGAATTAGCGAACATGATAGCGAGTGGATCGTCCGAGACGATCTGGAGTGCACCTTCTGCACTCGTATCCGGCGTGCATCCACCGCGATCAACTTGTTCGTCGGTCCGACGGTACTCCGATGATATATGAAGGCGAATGAACGGGCCGAGTCTACGTAATGAACGAAACGCTATGATCGCATCTCCCCTGCGCGGCGTTCCTGTACAATTTCCTGTAACGTCATAGCTCGGCAAATCGCCATTTCCAGATATAGATGCAGGCTACTTTTAGCCAGGCACTTAGCCCCTTGCCCTCTCGGCTTGTGGCCTGCCACTTGCGCAAGGCGTCCTGGAGACTGGAGTGTTCCTGTGTATCAGCCGTTATCCCAAGAACATGTTCGTTTAGCTCTCGTCGTGCCGGAGCAATGGACGTATGCGTACGTGCGTCACACTCACTTTATAGCAGCTGTGCGCATGCCTACGTGCACCGGTGGACAGAGGGCGGACCCTGATCGACGCTCTAACTCGCCTGTGCGGAAGGGGCATTAGGTACGCGTGTCATGTCGAGTTGTGCCAAGCTCTGGGGAAAAATAGTGATAACGCCAAGCGTCACGGCACGCTCCGACGTCAAGAAATGCCGCGTGACGATAAGACACGCCAATGGGAGAACATTGCATTTGTTTGGCGCTTGAAAGAGTTGAAGGGATAGAGAGGTTGGACCGAAGTTACTCTTTCTATCTCAGATCCTCGAGGATGGAGGTGGATACGGCCGGAGCAGAGGTGTTTGCTGTAGGCGCGGAGGGCAATCAATCAGGATAGGTGCATTACTATCTCGGTACAGTTGGGCGTGTGTCTGCTTAGGGATCGACCTGCATTGTTTTGTCAGGATAACAGTCAATCTAAGGTTGTGCTGCCGTATAAGGTCTCGTACGGAATCAAATATGCACATATCTATCGAACAAGTCCGCACTAAGCCGGAAGGAAGTCAGCAAAGCTGCCCCCTCTTTGTCCTGAAATGGTTTCGTTTGTTAGCTCTCTCTCTCTCTCTATATATATATATATACATATATATATATATATATATATATATGTGTTTTCGGGTGAGTAAGATCCAAGATCATAGACCTTCTGAGAAGAGTAATATGCCACATTTCCATGTGAATGGTGTTTTTAGCCACATGTTGGGGAACCCGCTTGCCTCTTTCGTTCCAACAAAGTATGGCCAGTATCAATATCCGTTCCTCTGCTATCCCCACGCACCCTTGCGTCACGTTGGGAAATCGTCTAGCCTCTTAAAATTCGCCGTAGCTTTCTTCTAGTCCACAGGCTAACTTATCCACCCGACTACTTTACGCCGCCACGCTGGCAAACTGTTTTGCCAATTGACCAGTTTTTTCAACAGCCTGTGAACAACGCACGTTTTTGTTTTGGAGCTGGCCCTCCCCAGCACTCATCTAATGGCCAGTAATGTCCTTCGTTGGTCTATTTTTTATTCCCCTGGGAGGTAGCGGTAACTTCGACCTACTGGTAGGGGTACGGTGCACCGCACCATTGATCAGCCGGAACGCAGGTTGCCAGGAACCTAAATCAACTAGCCAACGAAAATCGGAGGATTAGTTTCTTGGCCGGCAGTGTGCATTAAAGATGCCCAACGGCATTTCGCATTCTGCCATAGCGGTCTTATACAACGCTGTGACGTTCGACCTAGCTCCTGACCTAGCTCCTGACCTAGCGACCACGCGCCATTGGTGTAACCTATGTAGGCGTTTATGCCTGCACGGCTTTTTAACCTGCGCCGACATATAGGGCCGGCGGCTGTAGGACATAGAACTGACCAGGCACTAGTCGTTGTTAGCTGTGCCAGTCTTGCGTGAGTTTATACGAGTATGGACTAATAAAGTCACTTCCCTTTGTCCTGTAATAAAACAGCGCCAAACACTGACCGACGCTTACCTGGTAACAGCCATTGCAATAACGACGAACGATGTCGTCACGATTTATGATTCTCCATCATGAATCGGTGACGCGAGCGGATAGTCCGCACGATCCTCGGCCGCGTTCGCGACCTTCGAGAAGGCGAAACCCATCTTTTTCCGGCACTACACCTTAAACGAAATCTGCACACGAGAAGAATCGTATCATGTGCTTCTCTTTTCGGGTTGATTGACGTTTATTTGGAAATCGTGAGCTGGTCACTGCACTCGGATCTAGCTCAGAACAACTCAGATCAAGCTTCGTGCGTGAACGACGCTTCCTGTGAGCAACCTCTTCGATGGGTGTATTGTTAAAATTTAAAGTTTTTTTTTGAAAATGTTGTATGGTTTCCTTGAAATAAATTTTCCTCTAGAATCATCCGCTAATATTCTATCGAGATTCGCATAGGCTGAAGATGAGTCAGCCACACTTGGCCTCGTTCTAATTAGACGCATGCGGCCTTGCTTTGGGGGCTCTATGCAGTGATATTGTGTTGACCACAGAATACTTTTCTTCCTGACAGTGATAAATATCGCTTTAGTGCGATATTGTGACGTGTGCTTACTCTCCACACGTCCGCCATGTTGCGTGTTATCGAACTACTGCTGGAATTAGGCAAACAAATCGTTATGGCTTTCGAGGGAATCGCCTACTCACTGTCAGGTGAGGCTAATTTATTGATACTGAGCCGCGAAATGAACGTAGAATAATGAGATTCACTCGTCACTACGTCTTTGTTTCGTCGTCAGTGAAAAGTGTTCTCAATTCATTTGAAGGATCAGCCAGGAAAATACTTTGCAAACTTCTCAGACAAGCTCGGATCCCGAGACGTGAAGGATTGACCTTCGTGACAGCAAGGCCGCACGTGAAGTTGTGTCATCAATGCAGCCATACAAGAACTTGTCACGTTCAGTCATTATTCACCTGCTGAGCTGGAAGGGTGCAAACTGGTGAAGCGGTGGCTTCATTAAGACTAGCCGAAGACTTGGCTCGCTTGTTGCATGCCGAAGTCAAGCGAAGCCCCCGCAGTCCATCGCTGACGAAAACGGTGACGTCGGCAACCTCCTCTGCTTCTGTGGTGCGGTCTAACATCAGCACTCCGGATCCATCCATCGAGTATCTGATGAGATATCCTAATATCCGCACTTTCTCTCGATGCTGTCATCTTTCTAGCAGTATTCGGTTCATGTCTGATTATTTCTTCAGCAGGCGGAGACGATGGTCTTCTGATGGAGCCGCGGTCATTTCCGCGATGGGGTAATATGGGAAGTTCCATTGAGTTTTCTGTGGCAACACCGGCCGTTCGCTTTAATAATGCATTCAACTTAAAAATGGCGACGGTGCTATTGCGTTTAGGAGAAAGAACGAGATTGCGGGGGTAGAAGCGGATGTGAAGGTCGGCTTCCACTTTAATTCATCCTTGGCGGGCTTTGTATTTTAGCCAGAAATATGCAACAACCGCCCCCCATATACCACTGCAGATTCAACATTTAGCGAGGCTTAGCCCTTCCGCATGGGCCAGCCTTGCCCTCCATATGGACTGGAGATATAGAGACGTAAGAGGTTAAAATAACCGACATGATATTATCTGCCAGTTTGCCACGGGTAAATATTGACAGAAGAACTTTCAATAACGATGCGCGGTAAAGCATTGGCGTTAATGTGTCAAGGCACAATCATCTCAGCATGTCCAATCCAAGGGCAGCGTTAGAGACGCGTTTGCTTGAGCAGGTCGAATGACATACACAGCAAACAAATGACACTACTACTTTTTATTTATATAGATTTGGCAGCATCTCGCTAATAAGTGAAGGTCACCGCTTTTTTGGTCGAAGCCACCGATAGATACATATCGCTCGTTTCGATATATATATATATATATATATATATATATATGAGATTGTGGAACGAATAACACTTATTTTTTCTATGTGAACTACACACACCAATTAATGTGCTGACCACATAACCTAATTTTCATGTATTTATTTTCACTGATATAACCATATATAATAATAGCAATAATATGAACACAAATAAAATTTCCATGGGCAATTTTATCACAACGCAGATAAGTGTTGTTCTCGTACCGAACACAGCACCCATGAGTGTGAACCTCCTATATCTTCGATTATTCTTTAGACAGTAAATACATCTCAACCCTTCCTTTGTCGTCTACGAAGATGCGATGCCGTCGCCTTCAATTGAATCATTCTAGAATTACTAGAATTTCCCGAAAAGCGAACGAGACGCGTAAGCTTTGGCCACTCTGCTTGACGACCGAGGGAGCACGTCCGCCGATTCAACGGCGCCATTTTCTGCTGAGTACTTACTTAGCCTTTGTAAATCGTTTGTAAGGCAGTTAGGTACGGACCAATCATGGATTGATGCAATCATGATTTTGCAGCTTTCTGCCTCGACCTGAGGGTACGTCTAAGGGCGTGATGTTAGCGTGTGAACAGCCGGTGACGGTAATTGGCCAAGTGTAGGAACGTTAATAACCGAGTCTCACTTGTAACGACTCAGGAGGATTAATTTGGTTTAGCTCGATGGCAACGGCTATAAAGGTGAAGAAAACCATAGGTACAAAAACTACGGCAACATGTTGTCGTGCGCTCGACGCGAAAGCTCAGCTGAAATGTAAGGAAAGGTAAATAACATTTGTCTGATACTTCCTCACGCTCGTTAAGGTGTTAACATCTATTCAGTTTATTACTAGTTGGTTCAACGTTGGAGTAAGAAAGGCCGCCATATAAACCTTTCGTTCCTGCACCTGTCACGGTTATGATTGTCGGTCGAAAACCCACCGACTGGCGATTATGCGCTATATTGAGCAGCAAATAACTTGATAATACTTGAGGTACATATTAAATCGCTTTAGCCATCATCATCGTCACACAGATCGTTGACACGACCCGTCTGGACCATCTGAACTTTTGAATAGAATGCCAGTTTTATGTACAACGCATTTCAAAACCGTTTTCCCCGAGCGAACATTCTAAATAGGTTGTCGCTGTCAGCCAGGTCGATGTATTTATTCCGCTGTCGGTCATTGTGTGCCTAAGCTCGGCCTAATTACTAATAATGATTCAGACTGATAAGGATGGTCACCACAGTAGAAGTAGGAAGGCGCAATTACATAAATCAACATTGACCTGGGCTTGTCAATCAATGAGACGTTCGATAGAGTCGAGCAAGGACTTCCTGATTAGACCAAACGAGGGTCCTACCTCTCCGGCCTACCGACGTCCTTTATTTTCGCGAAATGATAAGGCAATCGAGCGCTTGCGCTGACATATATTCCACTTTTCATCCACTGAAACGCCGATTGCTCTCTCGCGCTAGGCCCCAGATCTATAGCCCTTAAAGTAGTCAGGATTTACTCGAGATGACAGAATCAGCTCAGCGACAACCTCCTTACGCAACGTCACTCAATAGGACACGTTTTCGGCTCAGATCGCTTCATCAGGACCACTCAACTCACAGTTTGATGTTCGGTATGTCCAGACAGGAAGTGTTTCCGTGTGCGAAACTGGGCACGCTCGCGCATACACACACACACACACACACACACACACACACACTCGCTTGTACACAAGTGCACACGCGGATCTGGAGCGTTCTGCCAGGGTGAGTCGGCGTATGGGGAGGTTTTCTGGAGCGCGCGGAAAGGAGAACTGCTGTGAAGGTGGCTCTGATTCGTAACGAAGCACATCTATGGGACCTTCGGTGGCCTTTCGTTAGTTACAGAAGATACACTTTTGCTACAAGTTCCGCCGCCGAAGTAGGTGATTTAGGTAGACCAGAGCGAAGGGCGGGTAACGAATAAAAAATATCGTCGACAAACACGTCAAACTGGAAGTCAGAAGGGACTATAAATAAATTTAATTACGATACAGTTCACGCACCTCGTACACTTGAAGCTACTCTCGTTTTGTGGCTTGTTCGGTTTGCGCATCCATAAAATGGGTACGTGAGTGTGTTTGCACAGGTAATGACCCGCAAAATTGAGCTGTTAAGTGGATAAAAACTGTTTTTGGGTATTTAAGTTTTGTTTAAAGTTCGTTCAGTGGCCAGGGCTCGGCACTGGTAGATTTTTGGTAGAAATGAGCACAAAAGTGCTTTGTAAAACCCAATATATATATATATATATATATATATATATATTGGATTCTTTGGAGAATAACACATCTAATAACTTTACGC
>MNPL01012018.1:27062-48150 GCA_002081605.1 Tropilaelaps mercedesae
TCCGCCACATCGGACGCTTCGATCTCCTGACAATCGTCCTGCAAACACCGTGGCAGGAGAGCGTGAGACGCTATCGCAAAGGAATTACTCGACTTCCTTAATGGATGCACTCTGCGTTAATAGTCGTTTCCGAAACCAGCGGTCGGTCACGCTTCGCTCTCGGTCACTCAGCCACTCTCCGCTTCGCTAGAGGGTTAGAGCGCCGTACGGAGTGCCGGAACGTCCGCGGTCATAACCGGTGCGAGCACGCGAGGATTTGGACTGCATCCTTATTTAAGCCTGCATCCTTATGTCGTTTATGGCAATGTTTTCGATGTTACGCTGAGACGCGGTGGTTGTCACGCGCACAGAAATGTGGACAGCGCGTCCGTGTTAAGTTCGCGAAGCGGTCATTAAGAGAGGAATGTGAGAGAAAAGGACGCCGGGTCGATGACGTTCAGCAGGACCGACATGGGCTGGTATATACACAACTGCGTAATCTACCCACTCGACGCTCCGATGTATAATGGCGTTGTAGAACGTGTCCCAAAATTACTGGCCATACTTTAGGTACGTTAGGTAGATCTTTAGGTAGGAAAATCGCTTGCGACGCATTCTGCTGTCAGCGGCCATAACAGAAAGTGATGCAATTCCTCTGTTTTTCAATGTCTGTTATTTGCGATTGAAAAAAAATCACACGCACATACAATGTATGTTCCAATATTTGTACATTGTTCGAGCCTTCGGATTTCTCTGGGGTCTACTCTGGAAAAAAGTCCTCTAAACATACAGTTATGGGTGGTGAGATAAAGACTTCAAACAGGCCTCTCCCTTAGGACTATAGAGCGCGAGGGGAGTTGGTGGCCAACCAAAAGTGTCTATAGCTCTAGGGCCTCGTTACCGAACCCTTTATGCCCCAAGGGACGAGTTCGACGAATTCGGCTGATTTCAGCGTCGTCGCACTCTTCCCTATGTGTCTTCGTGACCGGAACACGAATAGGTTGGGTGTCCGGCAACGTTAAACGGTGATAGGGCGACAGGCCTTTGTCTGAAACGTGTCATCGGTGTGCCAAAGACCTAACTCAAGGTTAGAGCTGTTAGGTCTGAAGGAACCAGCCAAGAGCCTATCAACGACAGAGTCGCCCTTTCGGCACTTCTGCCCAGCAGTGATGTACAAAGAAGCACAAACTGACATAGTAGTAGCACGACAAATGAGTTCTGCATTACCCGCGCATTAGTCCGCTTGGAATATAAATACGTACGCATCATTAAAATGGAGCCCCTTATTCATTACCGACGTTAGTATGAATATACCGCCGCCGGATTAGTTGGCACGTCCTGACTAAGACTGTTTTGCTCAATCAGACTAGCGGCTTGTTACGGATACGGCGAAATATATGCACCGCTCTATGAGTTGATGACGCTCCGTGCTTTCTGTGCGTGCTTACCATATTTGACAACTTGGCCGTAGTCGTCGTGCTGGCTTGATTCTTACAGCCGGCGCGCCTTCCCGTAACCCAGCCCCCGGGGCAATACTTCTCCAGCTATGCAGTTCCCCAGCTGCAACGGCTGGCCGGAAAACGAGCACAAAACGACAGACCATCTGCAGCGAGAGTTGAACAATAACAGCACACGTTTTGGCTGCCTGTCTGGGTCGTGATTCGTGCCAAGCTGCGGAGAGCCCCAGAGGGCTTGACGCGCACCAAAGTCCTGCTACTTCTGCAGTACTCGGGTGCCCCCGGGGCGCCGAGAGCGCATTTTTCCCTACGGGATTCGCTTATTAATCTTTCCTCGTCGCGTCGACATGCGGCAACGAGCTTGTTCCATTCTCTTTATTACTTCGTCATCTTGAACTTCCTGCCGACCGGGGTGCATTGCCCTCGTCACCTCAATCATACAGGTGCCATGCGCAGCCCTTCATCGTCATGCCTTCATCCACGCGAACTCGGGAAGCTTCCGCCTTTCTCTCGCGGTCTTCTTTCGATTGGCTGCCAGTTCATTTTTCCCCCAATACCCCATACTTCCTTCGACTTCGAACGCCGCCTTCGGGCTCACGAACCCTATCGCGGGAACGTTGTTGTACCTTTGCGCAACGCCCAATCGCATCACCGGACCCTCTGTTCGACGTCCTTCTGGGTCGAACCTCTTCTTTGGATCCCATCATCCAGTTCCATTTTTCTGCTCCTTGGCCACTCGACAAAGCGTTCTACTACGTTGGACGAAGTGACTGTGCACCCGGTCTCAGAATTGGGGCTGTTACAAAACTCGACGGCGCCCGGTGTCAGCCGTCTGGTCGACAAAAAACGTTGCGATGGCGACGCTACTGACACACAGTTAATTTGCCACAACGTTACGTGCTACCCTGACTGAGTAGTGACATCCGCGGACAGCTACAGCCGAATCACCAACCCGAAAGAGGAAATCAGAGCTTTTCCGAGCTGCGCTAACGGAGGAGTGCCCACCCTTAGGCCTGAAGGTTCCGTGGTGACCTGCGACCAGTAGTGGCCTGCAGTCAAGTGCCGCTGGCCAGTCGACAGAGCTTGGAGCTTGACAATTCGCACCCAGAATGTCTATGCTCTCCTGCTTTGTCCACGGGTATGAACAACAGGTAATAGAACAAAGGCGGTCTTTTCCGCCAGCCAGGAAAGAGGAGATGCCGCTTGGGGAAGAGGAAGATGCAGAGGGCCACACATCCGGAACGACCAGAGCGGAAACCAGAGGCAGGGCTTAACTCTGACGGAAGCAGATGTCTGTAACACTTCGTATTACGAATACGCGATGTAAGAGAGAAAATCCCTTGGATGTTCGACACGGTATGTTGTCGATACTAACAAAAGTTGTTTCTTCTCGCAATCACACGTTCCCCTGTCTTCTCGACTCCCGAGATCCTCGTAATACCGATGCAACTTGTCACTTTTCTCTGAGGGCTCTGACAGTGTTCACGAAAGACAATTTCTAGTGTCCGATAATGTGACATAACTCGTTACCGAGTTCGTTATTAGGCGATTAGGTCATGTTGCAGCAGAAGATGCAAGCGGAACCGTATCCTGCTGACATATATAAATTTAAAAAAAAGAAGACAATTTTACCAGCGCAAAGCGTTCAATCCTCCTGATGGCGATAATGGTAAAGCACGATTCTTCAGAAAGTTGTCTAATCATCAAGTGAAGCCAACGCTGAGTTATTTCAGAAAAAGGGGTCCGAACAACTCTAGACGTTTCGTGGCAGGTCGCTTGTTTGCAAGCTCATTAGTGACTTCGCTTATCCGAACTTAGACGACTGACATTGAACATAAACTTAGCGTCACAGATGGCTCCATCAACTTCGTCGTTTCCCGCCCATCAACGTTCCTGTACCGTCGTCGTATAACTGGAACCGATCAGTCGGCGTTGAAAGAATGGCCGGATGCTGTCCATTTGCGACAACGACAATGAACATCGGCCGGGTAATCGATCGAACAGGGAGAACAGTGGAACCCCAAGCAGCTCCTAATCTGCTCCGCTAAGGATGCATCTCTCCTTAGATTGCCTTTTTCCTCTCAGCTGGGGAACTGTCCACAGTCGGCTTTCACCCTGGATGGTTACTCTGACGTTTTGCCTAATTAGTCTTCGTACCGGTACATCAGAGCATGGCAACATTGTTAATGGACAGGACAAGGCCGATTTTTATGCATAAGTGTCAAACAACAAAGTGGTACGGCTGTGTCGCCTGCGTGCAGGACGCAACGTCTGCGGGACCTGACTGGCAGACCCTTAACGAACGCGCTACTGTTCGTGCCTGTGTGGAATACGACTGCCCGTCCCCTCGTCTGGGGAACAACCTTTCCAGAGGGTCTGGATAGATGATTTCGCCGAGGTTTCTCAAACGGTGAACGCGTAGCATCAGGTGATCCACGCAGAGAAGTCAATTGGGTGTGCGCTGGTAATACGCCGTCAGCAATCGTCTCGACAGACTGTGGAAACGCGACGAGAGTGCCTTTCCACACGGGAAGGAGTGAACTACACGGCGGTGCTGCCAAATAGCATTTGCGCGTTGAAAGTAGTCCATGCGCGACCGTCCAGACGAGCAATGGAGAGTAGCGCCTGGTATCAGTGGATAACATTTAACCGACTTCTGCATACGGCGATGTGTGCGTCTGGCGAGCGAAATGTAGCGCGTCCGACGCGCGGGGTTCCGTCGCCACCTCGCCTTTGAGCGCTGTGCATTGTGTGCGTATGCGTGGCTACGTACACAGCCACCGACGAATTCGTCTGCCGGCAGATGCGTCGCAACTTTCTCAGGTACCGACAACTGTCTCCGATATACGGCTCGGGGAAAGCCGGAAAGTCAGAGTGATTCGTGGATAAGATGAAGACCAGATTATAGTATGTCAGAGTTACAGACAGTCACTCGGGAAGAGTGAGTGGGTGGCAGCGACGAACGGCCAAATTGCCCAATGCCAAGACAAAGCTTTTCAGCTGTGGTTGAGTTACTCCAGAGGTGTTCCAGAGACAGCAGCACTGGCAAATCCTACCGCCTTCTCTTCACGTTCCACCGGACTGGATGGGATCTCCTGTCGAATACCTCGGATAAGCATTTCCTGATGCTTCAGTAATGTCCAGCGGACCTCCGAAGACCATTTCCTGCGCATCGACTCTCTACCACACGCCAGTCATTGGCTGTCCATACATCAACGAAATAGGGAACGAACAGGCGAACGAGCGTCGACAGTCGCGCGCAAAAGCAATCAGAAGAATCGTCAGCCAAATCTCGGCTTTTCAGCCCGAGCGGTCTTTTAACCAACAACCATCCATCGGGTTACGTTTCCTGTCATCGGCAGACGTCTATCTACGGCCGCTGTCCGGCCCTTGGTTTCCAGCCATTCATCTGCAAAATGAGGAACGCCGCAATCGTTGTCCGGAAGGGAAATAAGAAAAAGTCGAATTATAAGAACGCGCGTTTTATTGCTCCTTTTGTCCCTGTGCTTTTGATTGGCGGCTCGCGATTTTACTGTCGAGCAAGGCCACCGTTAGGTACGAGGAGTACGAGGGTCTGGCCAACCATGGCCTTGTGGTCCTTGACGAATTCGACATCCCATCGGTCGTCTTTATATAGTACGTCATGTACAAAATGAGGGGCCGGGACCTACGTTCGTAGTGAGCTTGACGGTGTCACGAGTCATGCCAGAAATGTAAACCCCAATCCGCCCCCCTGAAAGAAATAGTGCTGTCTAGCGATTGCTAGCCACATAGCGTTGCTCCACTTCTCTGAAGCGCGCAACTTCGACAGAATCGTGTACAGAGAGAGGAAATCAGAGCAAGCAAAGGGCTGATATCGTACTATATGTAACAATAGCGGGTCTCTACTGTATTCCAGAAATTTCATTTGAAAAAGTTACACCTTTCATTCCAGTTCCGTTGGGACTTCGACGTCGGAAAGCTGGGCGATTTGTCGAACGAGGACAGGCTTTTGAAACGCCCGGACTGATAAATGAGAATGAAACTGCTACGATTGTAAATTGTACATCCATCGATCTACGCGCACCCGTTCAGTTGACGCTTGTGCCGGCAGTGGAAGCTTGCGATTTGCTTACCGGAGATTTCTGTCAGGCCGCTGATAAATTGCCAGCGTAGCGTGAAATGCTCCCCCGAGTGTGGAGAGGTTCGGCGAAGCAGCGACTGTGAGCATCGGCATCAGAACGGAAAACTGGGTTACGATCACAACGTATTCAGAGGTATAAGCATGGTTGTGTCGAGGTACCCTCATGGACCTTGAAAACAAGGTTTGAAAACAAACTCTTGTCGGAGTTCTCGCGTGGCCTGGGAACAGGTCGGATCATTATATCGGTCTTTCGTCTGCTTCCACCCGATGCACGTATCGTTCAGTGATGAACTCTACCGATGCACAAATGTCCAGAAAAGTGACTCAATAGAACCTCTGAGGTATTCCAGGTCGGGCCCTTCGGGAGTGTCAACGAAATGCAGAGGTCCACGGGTGAATAGCTTCCCAGGTGACAAAAAACAAGAGGAAATCAGATGTCTGCAAGCACAAACGTGAGTGTGGCCTATTTACATTGGTGACGAGTCTAAATTAAAACCCTCAGTGGCACACAAAATACATAGGACTTCAGGGAAGGGAGTGACTTCTTAAGTACTCTCCTATCCCGATAGACTCGTTGTGGTAGGCTAGGCCATAGGCTGGACTCAACGGGGAAGGCCTAAGAGCTTTTTGTCTCGTTAAAGGAAACTTATAAATTCTAGTCGAAGTTGAAATAAATGCGTTCACCTCGATGGTGTCTAGACGACTCGGTTATATAAGCGACGTGCCAAACGAAGCGAAATAGGGGCCAGTCGCCACGGTCCTGCTATGCCTGGCAATAGCGATGGCAACCGCACCAGGGGCATTGTCTAACTTACCATAGTTCATTGGCGTTTGACAGTTTGAAAAAGCACGAAATGAATTGAAGTGCTCAAAGCAGTATCTTTTCGAAAGACGGTTTTTCGTACCTTGAGGACGAAAACACGCCGGATGTTCTATTGAGAGCCTCTTGAAATTCCATCGATTGTGCGGTAATCTATTAGATATCGACATACTCCTCTACTCACGCCACGCACTTCAGATCTCTCATTGACGCCCGATAATTTCGGTATTCAGCAATTCCAGTTGAAGCCGTTTTTTTGCCGTTTTTTACACCGTTCACCACCAAACGCAAAGCATTAGCCAAGAGGTAACGCGCAAGATATTGAATCGAACAAACGTTAGCGAATTTCTTATTTGACCTCGGAAATAATTGCTTCTCATATTTCGTAAAGGGTTCGGAAAACTCGGAAGGTGTAGCGGTCACCCCAGGATGATTGGTATCCGCTCTAAGTGAATGCCCTGAGGCCTTTCGTTGTAATTCCTTGTCGCATGTCTGCTCTGGTCGGAATCGATACTCAAAAGGAATTCAAAAATATGGGCAAGGAAGCTGACCTTTTGAAATTTGCTTTACTGCGCGCCGTCGACAGCGAGTTACTTGACTTTGGAGAAAAACGAGTCTATGGAAAAAAACAGGAAATCATAAGAGCCTCTAGATTTTTCTCAGATGTTTCTGTTGTCGGTTGCGGAACCCTGAAGGGACAGCGATGAGGCTCGGGAGGTGGATGCAACTGCCAATCCGAATATTTGTTGCAGCGAAGCGTCAACATTGACAATCGATATCGTCGTGACCATCCGACAGACGAAAGAGAACAAAGATATTTTGTCCAGCGAGCGACCTTACCTTTCATTTTTTGCCAGGCCCTGTGCATCGGAATGTGGGCATCGCATATCCTGTCAGGTTTTCTATCTTGATCGAATGGGATCAGAGTTTGTTTTTCGAAGTACTCGCATTGTTCTGCTCCAGGTCTTCAGACCACCCATAGAAAATGTTCGTGTCGCTTAGAGGTTATCTTCTAGACGAGAATTTAAATTCATTCATAGACGCGTTTGTTTTTATTACTCTCACATCATCCGATTGAGCGCTGAACGTAAACGCAGCGTTAGTGGAGCCCCGTTCGAACCGAGAGACTACGAGTACACACACGTATATGGAAGGGCAGCTTAGTCTGCTAGAAATGCCCTGCAAAGGCAACGCTGAGAATAGTAAAAATACATTCATTTATATGAGAAAGAGATGAAAACATCTTGCCAAGACGTCCAGATGCAGTTGATCGCTGCGTACCGAGCGTTAGCGCCAGATCCAACTGAGGAGGCCACTGTGATGAGAAATCTACCGACGTTATGCTTGCCTAATTATTAACGAAAGGACATACTATAGAGTGCGTAACTTGGAATCTGTGAAAAATGTATCTCCGACGACTATGCCACAAAGATCACTCAACCTGCTTACGATGTAGAACGGGTTCTGTATGGAATTGCAAACAAGCGTCATGGATATATATATATATATATATATATATGCTCATAATGGTTATAGATGAGTGTACGTCCCCCCCCCCGCTTTGGAAACGTTGACCGAGTTGCTTCAGCCCCATTTGGCCAAATGACACGCCCAACAACCACGATCGCCTAGCTATTTCTGGAAAAATATCGCCGCCTGCCCTTGTTAGAAGCAGAGCAGAACGGGGAGTTGTCAAACGCAGCCACCAGCCCCAGTCCAGCTTCGCTTCACTCGGTAAATGTGGCTGTTTTGTCCAGTGAAGCCTTCATACAAAGGCCGAAATATTCTCGCTAGCCAGACATCATCCGCAGCAAAGTCGTTCGGTTCCGTGTGAAACACTCAAGTGCCACTGACGGGCAGCATCGGAGGCGGAGACCGAAACGGTTGCATAAATCCGCCAAACAAGACGAAAACTTGAACAGCCTCGCACGGACTGTCTGGATTCGCCAATGGGGCGCAGCGTCCGTTGTGAAGTGGAATGGAAACTACTGAATGGCTAGTGTCATCGTGCTCGGGCTCCTGTGCATGAAGTCGGACATGAGGTATGATGGAGCGACGGAAACGTGCTTTCCGGTGTGACCAGTGGAGGCACCCAGACGTCGCCATTCGAGCGTAACGCGGCTGGATGGCGCAGAACGAAGCCGCTGGCTAAGTAAAATTAGAATGTGCGCCCTCTCGGGTACGCGGGACGCTCGGAAGGCAGATCCACGAGAGGACGGTTAATTCAGAACATCGATGACTGTCATGTCCTAGACGTTGTTGCCGGTAAGGCGATGGCAGCTGATGAGCTCGTAAACGCCGCGCTAATACAGACGCCGGGTCTCTGAAATTGACCGCTCGCACGTGAAAAAGTCAGGGCCGTGCGCAGGTCTAACCTGAACCATGATTCTACTGGTTTCATATCGTGTTCGTTTGAGGTTATCTCATTTGTCTTTCTCCGGTTATGCGGATCTACCTTTAGTGTCATGGTAGATTTTCATTCGTGTTATTTTAATCCAATAACTAAACCTCTAGGGTCGAGCAGATCCCTAGCAGGCCGGAAATAGTCACTAAATTGTTATCTATCATGATGGCCTACGAACGAATGCACTGTAGATATGGCCCGCTACGATTTACGAAGAAGTGTTGCTCCGTTTTCATCTCGCTTGACTGTACCATGAACCATGGTCAACTATTCTTGGTCTGGGCCATATCAAAAGATGAAGGGCACATTTCGTTGGAGCCTTCCGCTACCCATCGTGGGCCCGTAGGACATCCGTCATGGGGCCTGGATAGCAACTGGGTGGATGGTCATAGGTCGTGTTTCAATAGAGCACACGTTAAAGTATTTCTGCCGTACGTCTCAAGCTCAAGTCCGAAGAGCCACTGGTACCCCTGCAGTTTGCAGTCGTCCGACAGTCTCTCTACTTAACATTAGCTTGATTTCATTAGAGGACCTTGGATCTTTGCTATGGGACGGGCGTAGGCGTGGGGTTTCCTAATGAGTGTTTTCGTTTGCAAATAGAACAAGTAATTAGCAGCTGGCAATTAAGTCGGCAATTTGATCTACAATTATGAATGGGAAGTGTGTGTGTGTGTGTGAGTCATTGTGCTCATTCAGGTGGTTTAGTAATTAGCGACCACGGTTAAATGTTTTAAGGCGAATGCTGAACCATCGTTGTTTTTGCCCCCCTATTTTTCTTAAAGAAGCCCGAACGTAAACAGAGAAGCGAGCAAACTATTTAGTGCGGTCGCCAGAAAGTAGCTACCGTCACTAGAAGATCGCAGGGATCGGATGTTGAGTTAAAATATATTTACACCGTCCTGAAGTCCTGCACATGCTCGTGCTTTAATATGCTAACCTATGTGACCTAATCAAGGCATTTCTTACCTCGTCTAAAGAATATATCGCTTGCCAGTTACGGGTACGCCCTCCTGATGCTCATTCGCTATTGGCCTTTCGGTGGTGGTCCCTAGTGGCGATACATTGGCCGCCTAAGTCGGTCTGCGCCCTGTACGAAAATTGTTCTTCGCGGACCCGAGTATTTCAGACGCTGCAGGAGAGCGGCCGTACGACGAACAAACCCCAGGATGAGCAACTCTCGAAAATCGGTTAGTCGACTCGAAATCGTAACCTACTTTTAGAACAAACGCGGCGAATCGGTAGTCAAACATTTCTTTGATCTAATTTGTGTCGTCCGAAAAGTTTGAAAAATTGACTTCGTTCCTGAGATAGAATTTTTGTCCAGGGCAACTCATACCTAAAAGTCGATGCAGGTCTTGAGAACTTTACAGGAAAGGCAACGACATTGAAAGGTGAACAGCTATGGCGACATCGTATAAACTCGCTCGTCTACAAAAAGTGAAAAAAGCCAGTTTTGGGCTGGTGATTATTTCAGAAATTCTTCGACAATTTCATTCTCTATGATAGCGTACACACACACACACACACCAAAAATAAAGTCAGAAATGGTTATGCGACGCAAGATGTAAAGACATGTTCATGTAGTCTAATTCACTCAATATTTACACCTGTCGTTCTATTATTCGAACGAATTTCGCAGGTAGCTCGTTCACTCACAGTAGAGGCTATTCTGTCGAATGCACCAGTCTATGAATTCTCTATGGCTTTTGCGAACTAGTTTTCAGGCAGGTCGCGTAGTCATGAAAGAATTGGGGTACGTGGACATATCTCGATATGCTCAGATCATGTTTTATTATGTTTCACGGGTGTCGAGCCTGTCGAGCTCGGGGCTCTGGGGTGCATTCGTATGCGCCTTGCGATCGGAGGAGACACGTAGGTGCACGGGTTCGATTCTCGCCGGTGCACATTTGCATTTATATGGAGTCTCTCTTAAGAAGTAATGCGAGAACTGCTATCGTGGACGTTAAATGTTGGCTGATGGTCAGACCTAAAAAAAAAGGCGTCAGCGCCCTTTTTCGGCTAAAATTCGCCGAAGTATCCCGCAGCCCCTAGGGCCCCGGGTGCACGTTTTGCGATGTTGAAAGGAATAAAAATTTCGAGAAGATAGTTGGAAAATATTGCGGTAGACGTATGGGCCATTTTTGGCCGCCATGTCAGCCGAGCGCGTTGCATTGTTGAGCAGCCAAAATATCTTACAGTGTACGGCTTCTCACCGCAGTGACTTCTAGAAGCGGCAAGATGCTGTAGTCTGGCAGGATGTTGGTGTGTTGCTTCTTCCGGCACCAGCTGCTTGGTTTTTACCGATTCCGACGCTGACGGAGGGCAACGCCTGGCAGAGTAGGCGACAGTAACGTGCAGAAAGCGACCAGGCGAACCTTAGTTCTGCATTTCATAGCATTAAGCCTAACCACACAGAGTGGACGGCAAATTGAGAAATGTCAGCAAAGTAAAGGGATAGCATTTGAAAATGCAGTTAAAATTGAGTAGTATGTAATGTCTGCTTCCATGTGTAGTAGCAGTGAAACGGCTTCATATAAACATTCGCACGTTTACGTCCCAATTAGAATCACACCGTCCGACAATGGAAAAAGCTAATTGGACAAGCTGTCATTTACATCATTATAATGAATCCGTTCGCTGATTGAAGCCAAGATTTTCAGACCATGGTCAGTGAAGAGCTGAAAACACACCGTTGCTGGTCGGAGATTAGCATTCGAGAACCCGCTTCGCGCAAAAAGGACAATCAGCTGTTGGCAGGCCGTTCATACGGCTAATCTGGATCGCGCCGCAACTGAGATAGTTTACTTAACCGCCTGCAGAATCGAAGCTGCCTTTTACGCTAACTAGTAGTTACAATTTTGGGGTAGTCTTGGGTTGGGGACTCCGATGGTCATAAAAGGTAAAACATTGTAGCGTTTCGTCATCCTAACACACGTGGACCTTCGCACCTGATCCAATGGGGGAAAAAACGAGTTATCGACGAGCGCCTGTTGGAAAAGTTCCACCCATCCACGTGAAAACAGCTGCCATTAGTGCGGTGCTCCGGCTGCGTGAATACAGAAACGAGCGGTGCAAAGTCACCCGACAGAAAGAGTTCGATCAGGGACCTGTTTCCGCGACGCGAAGTCAAGCAACGTGTGCGCCCGCCCGGACGGTGTCTTCCTTGGAGCTCTGTCGGAGCCGCTGGACAAAAGAAAACTGCGTATTCTGAATAATTGATTGCACTTTCTTTGCAAGGATCCTCTGCTACCTGGTGGGCCTCTGCAACGTGCCCCGGTCTGAGGAGCTGGTTAGGCCCAGCTTGTGTTATGCGTTCTGCCAGACCCGGTTGCCTGGTTCTGGTTTTTGTCCGCCCCTCAAAGGAATGACTGCCTATTCTATGGTAAATATGGTAAATGGAATTCGAGAGTTGCTTCCAGAGGCGCACCCCAATCGACAAATGTTCTCCATCGCATTTTTAAGGCAAACGGTATAAGAGTAAATGGAATTCGAAAGTAGTTTCCAGAGGCGCACTCCAATCGACAAATGTTCTTCATCGCGTTTTTAAGGCAAACGGTGTAAGACTGGCGTTGTTTTATCCTCTGTGAAGAGCCGAACGGCGTACCTTGAGACAAATTTCGCATGGCCCATGCGGATCCGGTAATGTTGTTAATGAAAATTTCATTAACCCGGTGGCTAATCTGAACGTAAATATAAATGCGCATTTACAGCTATCTAAAGGCTTAGGCGGCTTGGGGAACAACCGATCACCGGTGGTCAGTTCAAGAAGTCGCCAGCAACTAGGCTGTCGGGCACCCTTCGTCGGAATAGCGCCTAGACCTGATCTAACTTCTTTAATATTTGCGCCCTGAGTAATACCTGCCATCGAACAGGAAGCGAAACAAATACACAGGTTAATCAATGACGATCAAGGCACAAAATTTGCACGGACATTCAACCGTTTGAAGCACAAAGGTCGTAGGAACAGTATCATTATAGCTAGTCACACGATCGTATGATCCCAAATATGGGATTGCTTTCTGATACTTTTTGTAGCCCTAGGGGAAGCTTCTTGAGCAGGGTGCGTTCAATATAGCGCTTTTGAACACCGTGTCCAAAAAAGCTGTGGATGAACAACATGTGTCGCTCAGGATAGTAACCTTACCGAAGGTTCTCACCTGGACACACGCACATATATATGCATATATATGTATGTGTATATATATATATATCTATATATATATATATATATACATGTTTACTCAGAATGAATAGCACCATGCAGCATACTATACATGATAACTAGGCTATGCAGTACACAATCGACACGAATTTAACGGCTTTTGGCAACAAAAAACCGCATGTGCTCCATCCCTTCTCTCCTTCCTTGCTTTGCTATTCAACTGCATCAAGATTCCCGTTAATTTCTGACATGAATTTATTCGAAAGGTTTGGGACGACCAGTCACAGGTAATTTGCTAATACTCACAAGACACCCGAGTTGTCCAAGGAATACACGGATCCGCCAAGACCAATACGGCGCGTCTTCTGAGAAGGCTGATCACAGCACCGGAACCGCTAACTTGAACCGTCATTTTGTGCACTGCCAGTCAACACGTTTAGTACGCATATCACGCACTTGGTGTCGAGGTAACAGTACAGCGATTCACTGACCACGTTCATCGTGAAGCATGAAATGTACATCTTCGGACTTAGTAACACGGCAGGACTTTCGGATCGTTCGTTGAACGAGCAACGCTGCTGGAATGCTTTCACTTCGATGCGTGAGGTCCGGAGCAGCGTATTTTCCCTTCCGAATTTGCACACGGCTGCTGTCTCTAATAAATTTTATCTGATATGATTCGTGGGACCTTCGTAGCGTCAGTGATTTTACTGTCACCGTCATGGTTTATGAAGCCGGGGCAAAAAGTCGCGGTTCCATGTCGACTTCGAACGTGCTCAGCAGACGGTACTGCAACAAAACAAAGCAACGACCCCAGGCGGTCGTGAGTAAAATCCTAAATAGACAAGAACGGTTGACCTTGTAGGTAGGTTAAAGGTGAGGCCGCCCACATCTATGGGTACATCACTCTCGGATTTCTCCCTACTACGTTTGAGAAAAGACCGTCCCGGTACAATTTAATTTTGACGAAATGAAGATCTCACTTACTCAGCTCAGTCACTTAGATGAGGTAGCAGTCTTTCTATAGACCAGAGTCAGAGGATAGCTGGAAACATAAAGGAAACATAAAGGAAAGAAAACAGAGGATAGCTAAAAACATAATACCGGAACGGTTATTGTTCAGTGGCTCAAAGCTTATGGTGTAACGTGGACAATTCAGCTTGACGTTGCGCCCGACGCTGACCAACCTGATAACTTTCGACGCTGCGAATTGCAGCACTAGCAACAACCTTTACATACTGGTTTACCTCTGTGTGTAGATAAGAACGTCGAATATATTCCCTGCCCGAAAGGGGCGCGCCGAGGTCGTTTCATCATCTCTTATTACACTGAATTCAAGTAATAAGCCTTTGAAGATGGTCACCTCTGAAGGCCTCCTCGTGTGCCTGCTTGGCTGAATGCCTTCCGCTTGCCCTCAGGCTGTCTCGTCTCCTTGCAAGGCTCTAGGAAACGCCGGCCGAGTGAATTCCAGATAGAATTTTCGTGTTCAGCCAGGTTCCTCTGTATGCGTGTATTGTGTGCGGATGTGCCCGAGCACTGGCGTATCCACAGCAGCGGAGAAGGTCCTAAATAGAGTTCAATCTTGAGCGTTCCTGGCTCGCCATACTTTTATAGTGTCCTCCCGCGCTGCACCAGCTTTCCGGAGTCCATAGCTTGGACTATGTGGTACGTCCGGCCAATATCCACTATTTGAACGCGTTCGACTACCTAGCAGTTGAACATCGGCCGACAACTGTGAACACCTGCGACGCGATAGCAAAGAGATACGACGGCAAACTACAGCGCTTACAGCGACGATAAAATTGATGTACGTTCACCGCTTCAGACAACGACTCCCATTAGACTATATCTAATCGTATGACGCCGATGAACGGACGGGCATCTGTGCGCACTGTATTTTTCATTCGGAGTAGACGAGCGTCGATGTAAGATTAAACCGTAGGAATTTCGTTGCAACGTTGAGTTAGTCGTGGAATAGCCGCACCTCTCCACTACAGGGCGGTGGGGTGCTTGGCCAAAGGCGCCACTCCCGAATGTGTCTTCTCCCAATCGGCGCGAACGACCCCCAGGACGTCGAGCACCTCAAGAAGATGCTCATGCTGAGACCAAGCTTTTAGTAGCGCTCCGGAACGTAAGACGATTCCAGGAACTTTCTGAGAGTTTCGACGATAATGGTGTTCTTTCAGCTTTTCTCGGACGAAGTGAGATTTGAAAGTCTGAAAAAAGCAAGTGATATATCTGTTGTCTATCGGGTACAGCTGACTTGCGTTGCAGCGTCATGAATAGAGTGATACAGCAGAGGCGGGCCGATGTCGTTGCTTCTACGGATATTCGTTATTCGTGGTCCGACGCGGACTCTAAGGTAGGGAAACGAGCGTGGTGAACGAGTATTCGGCCGTCGGTTCGTGCGATGGATTCCGAGGCGGTAAAAGAACGACACAGAATGCTTCATTATTAACCATGACGAAAAAACAATATCTCACAGGGATTCCTCTCGACCTTAGAACATAGGAACGGCGGCCAAGGGAACGAGCACGACGACCTTATATCATGCAGCACTTCAACTTACGACAGTCTACGTCGAAATAAGCGTCATCCTGCGTGGAGCCTTCTGAGACCTCAACAGAACCATCGTCGTCGTGCGTAAAAATAACAGTCGAACAGATAAACGCGCTGTGCTTTTTCGTTGGCTGGAAGTGGGTGGCGGATTACACAGGCGTAGTTCAATGCGTGTAGTTCAATTGCCCGGCTGGAATATATTAACGAACGATGTTACAGGTGAACACCTTGGCTAGAACTGGCCAAACGCTGGACCGTCCCATAGAAATCTGACCTAATTCAAGCCATTTCAGGCGTATTTTGACCAGCGATAGGACTCACTAAATTTCGAATCAATGTTTGAGCGGAAGTGGCAGAGCAGTGAACGCAATATCCGGTTATTCTGGCAGTCTTCTGAAGAAAGAAACTATTAACACAGGCTTGAGCGATGCTAGCAAGGGTCTATGCAGTGTGCCGATAATGACGGCAGAATCTTTAATAGCCCCATTTTGGACTTGCATTCAATTTGCACATTTACACCGGCAGTAACTTTATTTTCACGCGAGAAAGCAATTATAAGGAACAACACCACATACACTTTCCCCTAAAGGCGCTTCTATTTATCCCGTGATGTCCCATTTACGACGACCACCCGCCGATTCGGGCGGTCGTTCGGCACATCCCTGCTAGTTAGCCGATTTTTCTACTCAGGAAGTCGTTGAGGAATTGTCTCATTCAGTGTTATCAACTGATATTTGGCCATTTTCCTTTGTTATTTAAGGTCCATTAAGTCACCACTTTTTTTATTATTTAGATTTGGTCAGGACTAGAGTATGTTAGCGTGTTGCTTTGACAATTACCCATGCCAACAAGTTACTGAAATATAGTTCAAATAGTCGCCAATCCGCAATAGTATGAATTCCGCTACGCTAAGTCTATACGATGGCTGTACGAAGCCAACTTGCCAATTTCCAAATTACACGGTAGTAGCTGCGTATTATCCTGATCACTCAGACGATTCCGTTGTTGTACAACCTGATTGGAACCCCTTATTTATTCTACGATTTAACACAGCGAATGCCAACTAGGACGCCGATAAAGCTAGCATTCACTCACGTAAGCAGTTATTTACTCCTACAAAATAATTCCCCCGACCGCGACACGCGTGAGCATTCGAAAATCCTCTCGGGCTAATGACCTTGTGCATGAAGGCCAATTTCACGTGGAGCGAATGGCCATCCGCTTCTAATTACTAACTAGCTTACGCACTAGAAGATCCCCATGTGGCGTCTTGTCGCATCCGTCGCGCTACTCGTTCGTAGGAAGATTGCGGAAGACTGGATCGGCACTGTAACTACACTGAGTCGCTGAATACTTAGCCTGAAATATTGATCGGATAGTACTTGAAGGCCAAAAAACGTTTCAGGTTAGCGTTTGGCCGCGAGAAGTATCTTGTTTGCGGAGTAACCTCTAACAATTTAAGCTTCTTTAAGAGTCGCAGTAAAATTTCTTAAGGGCAAACAGCCCTGCCCGAGGGCGTCTCTGTTTATCCCGTGATGCCTCGCTTACGACAACCATTCGCTCGATTCGGGCGGTCGTTCGACACGTTCCTGTTGCTTCACCGACTTTCCTATTCAGGAAGAAATCGTTGAGGAATTGTTCCCGATTAAGGTTGCTGCTGAGGTCCTATAATCGATGCCCAGAGGGCGACGTAAGGGTTGAGAGATAATGCTTGGCCGAAATACGGAGACGTGTACGAGATTGGTGTAGGTGGCTGCAGATGTAGGCCCTATGAGGTCTCAGACGAATAACCTATCGAAGCAGATCTCTAGAGGAAAGAAAGTTGGAAGTCTTGGACGAACCTCGATAGTTTGGAAAAGTCATCGAGAAGCCCTCCGCTATTGGGTCGATGTGCAGGTCCACTCTTCGACACTCAGGAAGAATTGCGGGTGGAGGTTTAGAATCAAATCGAACACCCGGCGTTTTGTGGTTAGAATCTTAGCCATCGTCGATTATGCGTGGCCAACGGGGCGCTGCGGTGGTGAGGGCCAAATGGCCGAAAGAAAATCACAGGGCGGTTATTTGCGGCGCTGTTTGGACAGTGCTACCTGCGCCGACTGTGAGGAGGAGGCCGCAGAAGGGACTGGCCTTGTTCCATGATCCTTCTAGATGGATTCCGGAACGCGACCCAGACGAGGAAGGAGTATAAAATGAAACGACGCTAACGACTTGGACGGCGAATCGAAGAGCATTCACGAACAAGACGGAGCGGCGAAAGCGAACGGAAAGACCTGGCTATTTATTTGAGACCCACGTTCTGGGTCGACGTCCTCCCTTAGGAATCTTTCCAGTCCGACGCTGCACCATTTCCTAAATGTGTCCAATCACACGAGTCGGAAAATCTTTGTTCTTCCGCAGCCTCTATCGGTCTCGCAATCGTCTACCGTCACCGAACTAATGGATCGATATTTTCTCTTCGTTCTGACTCCGATCCCAACTCGCCCACCGCCAGTATTGGGCGGCTGTACGCCGTGGCATTGTCCGTACTTTCTGCTGATTCATAGCATTAGAAATCAGTGGATTAAACGCGGTACTGGTTCTACCGACGTTTCGCGCTACTCTGATATAAAGATGGCTCGTCCTCGATGCTGCTAGCAGGCATCATAGGCAAAATCGCAATACACAGCCAGTGAGTTTATGACATCTGCACTTCTAGCGAACGGACAACGTTCACAGGCAATCGCGCCCTTATGATTTACATTTCATCAATTTTCAAATTTAATGAATTACGTGTTGATTATTGAAGTATTCGTATAAACAGTTACGGTCAATGTCCCAGGTTATTTTCAGGTCGATTTCGGGTTTAGTCAGTAGTCGTTTAATCAGTAGTAGCAGAGAGACACTACCAGGCATAACCTGGAATGTGAGGTTTGGTGTCCGTGGGGATTTGCCTTTAACTGAAGAAAAAGATTACGTGTTGATGGGGCCTGGTTAGCTGCGTCATGGGTTTGCCTTTTTTTTCGGAAGACAAAAGCAAGCGAACGTGCATTGTTCGTACGAGGATACCGATTTGAATAGAACGGCGTTTTAATACAGCGACCCGACACACGCTCCGTTTATCAAAAACGACGCATTATACAGAAAGCAACGTTGAATGTAGCGTCAGAGAGTACCCGGGAAGCTTTCAATATCGCCGTAACTTCAGTACCGTCCCTCAACTGTTTCCAAACTGCCTGACACGTGGAGGTCCGCTGATATGGCCTAGCCCCGTGAAACCTGTCCCTCGTTGCCTACAGCTCGATGGGATTAATCCATCACAGACGAGGACAGCCAGAGACTACCGCCATCGTTCTTAATTTTTTTCAAACGTGTTCAGACCCTGCCAAGATGAAACCTGCTCGTTATTGCAATACAGCAAACTTTGCTCATGGTGCGTATTAGCACTGATCTTATACACCATTCTAAAAACATTACGTCACGCCCCTCGTTGAAAACCTATGCCGCTCGTCATGTAGGCACTCAACATCGGAATAAAGTTTTAATAGAGCGCAGAATCATCAGCAGCCGGCGGGAAGCGCCTAGCCTAGTCCGTAACTTGCGATCTTCTCCAGACACTCTAAACTAATCTAGTCGTGCGTTCAGACCGTTTCAGCTCAGACAACGGCTGAGGGTTTCATACCCGTGTGACTCAGCGGTGGGCGCAAGAGCAGAGGGAGGGCCGGCCCCCTTTTCTGGTTGCGTATAGCTGCTAGATGACGCGCCTTTATTTGCGCCACATCCGGTTCACCCAGCCATCCCGTCCATTTTCGTCCCTTCAGGCTGCCAGGCCTCTGCGGAAAGCACGGCCTAGGGCCTTTTAGGCGTCGGGGCCTGTCCAGCCCGATGAGACTTTCCGCCAGAAGTAGAGGTTCTCTTAGGCACGTCGCGGCCGGCATACCAAACGGCGACGACCGGCCATGGCCAGCTGAGCCAAACAGGCTTTGTGGACTTCGGCATTCCTTGCATGCCTTCCAGTCATATAGCAGCTCCCGCACTCATATACGGGAACTCTGGAACACAGCCTGCTAATACCTTGTTTTATCCGCATCCCGCATGACCTAGGTAGTCTGGTTGACCCATGGCCCAGGGCTGTATCACGAAGAAATTTCGAATGGTCGCCTGGACAAAGCGACGGCCTGGCCAGTCTGGCAAAATTGGAAAACCTAAAGGCGACATGGTCTGTTTAGTTACTATACTAGCGTTAGGTCCGGTATATATATGACGGCCCGCGTATATACCTGACGCCGCCATAGACCGTCTATTAATAACGGCTAGCAGAACCAGAATCAATTTCGTTTCACTGGAGCAGCTCGAGTGCACCGAAGAATAACAGTAATTGTCCTTTCTTGGACAACAATTCCCGTATACTCTCCTTTTGCGCTTCAGTGTTCTCTGTCCGATTCCATTCAGGAATTCTACGCTCCCAACGCCTTGACCATCCTTGCTCCTACCGTCGTGTATCTACTGTTTGGCCCCAGTCTTACTCGTCTGATCAAAACATCTTCGAAACAGCTCCAGCTTCTCGTTGATCGACGGGTTTAACTTGATGAGCTGTTAATTTTGCCTTATTTGCTTATAGAGTGATCTATGGTGAGGAGTACGCCTCTAATAAAGCCGACTCCGACGCTTCGTCCGATACAGCTCTCACTGATCCGAGTTAATCACCACTTTACACTTCTATCAAGCTCCAGTTTGTCGAGCCGAGAGTTTGATCATGTTGAATAAATCAGCAGGAAACATTGTGTTACTGTTCCAGTGCAGGCGTAACGCAATGAGCGCAGATCGGAGAACGAATACGCAGGTCGACAACGAACTAGAAATTGTGGATCGCCCCCCTTCCGTCAGTTTGTTGGATGTCGCCCACTCCTAGTGGTCTCCTTCCACCGATGCCATCTGAGCGACTTCAGAAACGCAAAGTCTTCGATGTCGCAGAAAAGGACACCGTACATGAAGGCCTAGACGGGGCGAATATTGATACAAAACGACGCTTTTATCCATCCGCGGTACTCATGCGAGGGAAAAAGCTTTTCTCTATTTGTTGCATAATGAATTGTTGCGCCACGCGCCCATGCAGAGATGTCATTCATGTTTAGCATGCAAGATACATTCTGGAAGATAGTGGAAGCACATTTTCAATCATGGCAGATTGTCCTCCGAGGACGAGCGTTTGAGAATATGCCGAGTTTGAAAGGGTGTATTCTCTCTTTTTCATGTATGCTCCGCAGAATCCATTACGAAATGTTCAGAGGTTTTTGAAAGAATCCTTCATGGGGCTGCCTTGGGGAAAACCTCGAGGAAACACGGACATAGTACGAGTCAATGTCTATAGCTTAACAGAAACTCACGCAATTTCAAGCGGCGGGCGCAATACCGACAACCTAAATTCAACCCCTTAACCTATACTAAATTGTTCTGCTTCACGCAGTTCAACACGAAGGTCTACCCAATCGGGGCATTTCCTCGCCTTGCATGAAAACTACATGCCACTACGGAAGTGGGACTGGCGTCAACTTCTCTCGTCAGCCCTATATATATATATATATATATATATATATATATATATATA
>MNPL01012023.1:6198-25508 GCA_002081605.1 Tropilaelaps mercedesae
ACTGCGTTTTTATTTCTGAAATTAAATATGCAGAAAAGGCTTACTTACAGAGAAATTATTTTTTTCATAATACCGCTTGTTCGCATGCAATTTTTTAATCAAATAATGACGCTCTTAAACAAGGTCTAAGAATCTTCTTCACGTCTTAGTTGCCAAACATAGCAATCCAGATAATCACATTTAATTATTCCATGGAATTCGCAACGATGGCTAGGAAAATAATATCGGTATCCTTCAAGATTCCTATAAGTGTTCCTTTATATTTGAAGGCTTATAGCTTTAAATATAGTTGTAGGCCAAATAAGAAATGTTTTGAAAATGCTTTCGAATATTCAGACATTCGACCAAAGTTGAAATTTCTCCTTTTTTTGTTGTTAAAAGAACAACATTGTTTTCGGTTATAGTGACTGTAATATATGTATTATTAAGTAAATCTTCAAAATAAAACAAACAAAATAACAAGTGCGTATTTCTCTTGGATTTACTTTAGAGTGATGGATACAACAAAAAAAAAACGTCTGTAGAAGACATGTATTTGTAGGATACCATATAAAAGATCAGAATTCATTGTTTTCACGGTACAGCGAATAGCCACCTTTGTAATGAGATAATAGTTGATTTTCTTCGACCGCAACTGGAAAACATCGACGCAAGTAATGCCTGATGTTAAGGAGACGATGTCCCAGACCACACGGCCATAAATACATTGACTTTGCGACTCAACGTCTTTGGACCTCTGCCGATGGAACGATTTGAACGCCAATTGGTAATTCGACGCCCATTGATGAATTGATTATCAACACTCGAGAGTGCTTTAGTCCAAGTGGCGATAACTTTTGTGAATCTCTAGCCGAAAATGGGTAACTAAATACTGACATGCTACGAAATTTGGACTGTTAACTTCTCACTACAGTCTTTTTTTTTACCAATAAATGCATCTGAAGTACGTATTTAATCTGTTCAACTGAGCACTAGTTACTTTACTGATATATTTAGGCCGCACCTTTATATGTATACCATGGAAAGGTTCTAGGCCCAAACATGAACTACAACAGATGATTTTTAATTGTTTTTTAATTTGTTTATGAATTTATTATAAAATCTAAATAAATTGGACTATCTTATGCTACATATATCTTTCATTGTACTACCTTACACAAATCACAAGCATCCCTCGCATTGACAAAATTAAACGTTACTTTGCAAACTTAATGGTCTGAAGTTAGATCAACAGGAAAATAATCAAACTGAAATTGCCATGGCGACCCAGTGGATAAAGCGCTATTTATCAACTCCATGTCCCGGACTTCAAACCTGGCTAAAACATAGCAGATTGTTTAAATACATTGAATTAGAAGCGCGTAGTTCCGGGTCGAAGTTTGCTTATGTAATCACACTCTCTAACCGTAATATATCCATCCTGTTCTTCAGTGCAGTAGAGGCAATGCATCTATAAATAAAGCAGTGGTATCAAAATGTGCCACTTTTTTGGAAAGTATGTACAAGTGTATGCGTCGACGTAAACGACGCTCTTCGTTGGTGCTACCTGTATACTCTTGTAAAATATCACCTTAGTAATACTCTTGAATACGACTGAACAGGCCCAGACCATCTTCTTTCGTAACAGCGCATTTAATGTTTTGGAAGATATATATATATGGATATATATGGAATCTACTGGAGATACGATACGAGATAGATGAAGATACGAGATAAAATTCAAGCGAGCCTCCCGCTCTTAAGTTCAGAACTGCTTCTTGCATCATTTTAAGCAATTTCGATGACGCAAACAGCTGAGCATACAAAGAGCATGTGTATCTAGCGAGATTTGAGTGGGCGACCAGTGGGCTGCCACAGTACGCTTATTCGGGTTGAAAGTTTGCTTGAAATTGAACACTTGGTTTTAAATTTCTGTTAGTTCCAAAACGAGCCACCACGCAGCTACAAAAAAGCAACACAGAAAATTATGTGTAATATCGTTGAGACTAATAATGATCTTAGATCATGTCAGACTAAGAATACCATTGCTCGCAAGTTATGGAAGCTCAGTTGGCTGTCTAACGTTGGTAACATTTAAAAGCAGCCCGTACAAGGAATGTTGGCCGCTTCAACAGTATTATCCAATAATTTGCCTGCGTACGATAGCCTCATTTACTTTAGTACTTCTCGAGACAAGTCGTTCGTACAGATCATAATGTAGTATTTCTATGCATTATATATAATTCCTGCTATTTTTTAGCACTATTCGTTGCTTCCCGTATTTCTATGTGCTATATGTTACGCCTGGGAGGCTGTACACTATATGTATTCGTGGTGCTTTGCGCACTATGTGTTATTTCAAAGCAGTGTAACCTGATGATAGTTCCTGTAACTAGCTGGGGAACCAATTACATTTTTCCGAAAAGTTACATGATTTTAAGTTAAAACTTTTCTTATATGTTAATATAAATGTAATGACCCGTGTTAATATATAATACATGTCACAAATCCTTGTAGAGACATTTGTAGTTAGGGTTAGATAGTTTGATGTGAAGATAACATGTTCCTAACATGCCATTACGCTGGCCTATACATTCTGAGGGCAGAACACGGTAATGCGGTATTATAATGGAACACCTTGCGTGTAAGTGCTTTACACTTTCTGGCACTGACTCTCCAGTTTTGTTGTACAAGTTGGATAAAATTTGAATCACCATTGACATTTACAGAGGTCAGCCCGGTGGATTCCATATTTAAGAATTTTACTTCCGCTTCTAATAGAACTTTTTTCAATTATTACAAGTATTTATTACATGTATAATTTTTTTTTATAGTTGGTTTGCCCTCTATTCACGAGACCAGTGTTTTAATATGATATTTTATTAAAAAATTGTGGCGCCAAACTCCGATAGTTAGGAAATTAGGGTTCGCGCAGGCTGGTGAGCGTTTCCTCAAAGAGATAAGCTATTATTTCTATCGAAAATTAGCATTGCCCGTTTAGTGCAATGAGATTAGTTATGTTTTATTCAACATGCCAATTGTTAGTCGAAATTATCGCTAAAGGCAAGAGCACTATCAGAAAAACGGCGAATCTTGGTATTTCTAACGGGCCGCTTTTCTGTCCATGGGGAGAGTGCAGCCTTAGCACAAAAAAAATCAAACTAATTGGAATTGATTTTATGGAATCATACGGAATCATTAATAGAATCATTCATTTTATAGAATCACCGGCTCATTTTTATTATAACGCGTGTCTATTGCAAAATAGCAGTAGCTAAAACATTTTTCGTTAAACTCTTTCTTTAGACAAGGTATTATTTGTTACTTGTGTTATTATTGTTATGGGTTCAATTGGCGTAGCAGACGCCGAATGATATGGCGGCGACTCGGTCTGCGCGCCTTTACCTCAGTCACTTCTAACAACAAGCTGTTCAAAATTAGTAAGGTATATGTTTCAGCTTAGTTGAATAACCGTAGTTTAAGAGTAAATATTTAGACATACACGTATGAAGTTTTCTGAGAAGCATGTCCTAATATAGAGGCTCAATCTTTCTGATTGAATTTATTTTTACTACAGCTGTATAAGACCTCCCAAGCTGTCTTTCCTAATGAAAGTTACATCGTTCCAGAACACCCATTTCGCATGCTTATAGATGCCTCAAACGAGATCGAAAACTCTGTCAGCAAAAAGGGATGGACAGCAGTCAAATACATGTTGTGCCCGACTTACGAATCCTAGTCCGAATGAAAGAAAAGACCCGTTGACAGAAAAAAGAGGCAGTGCAAAAATTACTGTCAAAAAGAAGAAACCTGCTGAACATCTAATAGACGCCCTTAAGGCAGAAAAAGTAAGCCTCGTAATATCTTTTATGACGCGGTATGCTAATTGCTTCTTTCTTCTTGAACCGCATCCTTCATAGTACTTGAAGATGAATTAGTCAAGTGCTGAAATGTGCTCAGATTTAGATTTTCTGAAGTGAGCTTCGTCAGATACCTTTTTCCGAACAATATAGTGCGTATGATAGGGCAACTTACTCTTTTAAATATGTTTGCTGTCAAGTATGTTGAAAGCATACTTGTAGGGATTTGAAACAATACGAAAAATAAAAATTATAAAGTAGATGCCATAAGGCACCTTCCATGCTTAGGCAAGCCCATCAGCTAGTATATATGTAAACTGATGTATGGCTTAAAAATTTATGAGCACACAGCGGCAAATGATACGGTTATTCACTCCTTGATTACGGTACATTATAGCTAATATTATGCGCACAGAGTGCTGATTTATATTGCTCTTCTTAAGGCTCCAACGTTTAAACGTAATATCAGACAGCAATAACTGAAACTGTAGGTTTGAATAATGTTATGTAGCGAGCATATAGTTCATCACAGGCTTCGTCCTCCGTGGAGGATATTGAGGATATCAGAAACGGTCAAGCAGAGGCAAAGAGGCTCCACTGGGAACCTTCCAAATGGATGGAGCTCCTCGATGGAGTCCGAGCTATGCGTGCTAAAAAAGATGCGCCCGTAGATACAATGGGCTGTCATATGTGCGCTGATCCTAAGGCGGAGCCAAAGGTATAACTATGCTACATTATGAGTGGCGACGTATACGCATACGGGTTTATTACCTTTTTTTTACTGACAGCTTGAAGGATTCTACACGTCAACCATGTTTCACAAAGATGATCATCTCCGTACAATAAAATGAGATGTATCTATACTGTCCACAAGATATGTCTATCTTATCCTGCAAGCTCTGAATTAGAATAATTTATGAACTAAACTGTGCACTTCCTATGTTGAAAGTAGTTCGGATTTGTCGCAACACACGATTTGAAGCCAAGTGTAGTTAGCAGGTCGTTATAAATTTTTAAGGTTCAATTTAGAGGCGCCATCCAGTGATTCCTGTCCTATGTTTATCTTTCGTGACGATCTGTTCCATAAAGTGCTGAAATCTGAACAATAAACTCTCCTGTATTTCGTTTCAGGAGCGTCGATTTCAGATTCTCATATCATTGCTTTTGTCGGCGCAGACAAAAGATGAGGTTAATTTTGCTGCCTGTGGCCGATTACGGGACCATGGTTTTATTCCAACAAAACTAAAAGATACGCCCGAGGAGGATATTGCAAGGCTCATTTATCCTGTAGGCTTTTACAAAACTAAGGCTAAAAATCTTAAAGCCATTGCTGAGATTTGCTACGAGAGGTATGGGTCGGACATACCTCATAGTATCGAGGAGCTCTGTAAGCTTCCTGGCATTGGTAAGCGTGAACCATAACAGCGGCTTCAGTCGGTGTTAACATATGGCTAATGAACCAATTAACGTCACCTGCAGTCTTAACCTGAATTTGTCAGTGTACCATAATAACACGGAATTTCATGATAGTGTATTCTATCAAATACAAACTGACATAATTTTCACCAACGGAGCAATTGTATATCAACAATAATTTTTATGTAGTTATACTGTGCTTAGTAGCGTAATATCACCTGGGTATTGCATTCTTATGAGTCTATGATGAAGCCCAATTTAAAATGCAATGTGATATCGCATGCTGGTATTATTATGCTGGTATTATTATCGCACGCGGTACTGCGCGCGGGTGTTCTTGACTGCCGGACCATTGTAGCGTTTGTGATGTGCAGTGCAACACTAGTTACGAAACTATGAGCTAACAAAAGTTAAATATTACAACTTTTCGAGGCATTTATGCTACAAGGTTTAGGTTTAGCGTTGCCAAGAAGTAAGCAGTCAACCAACAAAGCTTACACTTTGTTACATTTATGTATTACATTTCAATTTACGTATCTTGCTGATGTACAAATAGGCAAGATCTAGAAAAGAAGAATCTAGGAAAAGGCTCGTGATGTAAATATTATAATTTAATCATTAACTGTTTGTTATACGGACTAGCTGTACTTGTTGTAGTGCCTCAGTTCTTCAATTATAATCTTATTGTTAGCCATATGCATGCAAACAGGTCCTAAGATGGCGTTTTTGGCAATGAATTGTGCCTGGGATGAAACTGTTGGTATTGGAGTAGACACACATGTTCACCGGCTTGCACAAAGGTGGAAATGGCTTCCTATGGGGTCCACGAAGAACCCAGAAGATACACGTGTACAACTGGAGCAATGGGTTCCAAGGTGGATATTTTTATTTTTTTTGGCTAACTAAAAATAAAAAAATAACTTTAACGGGTTATATTCGCTTTGTCAAACTGCGTACAGTAAAAAATACAGTAAATAATAAAGTGCATATATGGCACTTTAAATACGTTACGCTTACTTGAAAAAACTTGAATTTATATTTCGCAGGATACATGGAGTTTGATATAGAATATTGCCTTTTGACATTACTTAAAACGACATGAATTGCTACTCTCTTTGCATGTTTGGGTATTGTCTATTGCAGCTCGCTATGGCGGGAGTTGAACTGGCTGCTCGTGGGTTTCGGCCAAACTATCTGCTTACCAGTTAAACCGAAGTGCTTCGAATGCACTGTCAATCGCATCTGTCCTAGCGCTTTTAAAGTGAAGTAATCACAAGAACAACATACAAGTAGGCGTTACTCGGTTTACTGGCCGGAGAGGAACGCATGTGGACAACGATTGCGGTACTGAACAAGACCATATGCTATTAGCGTAGCGTTAACGCGAAGCCATGCTGGCAATATCAATCTGCTTGCTGTGTTTTAGCTTACTAAAGCACATTCATACATGTCCGGAAACTTACTGCAATGTTCTTCCACAGCAACTGGAATGGGTGGAAAAACATTAATTGAAACAAAAAAAAAGCCATTACTTATATCCGCATTACTATATAATACAATGATGAAGTCGAAACCAGAAACCCGAACTTTTAGTTTTTATGCCTTTAATTATACTACAAAGTTATTGAGTGAACCAGATTTTTGTACCGCTTAGCTGAAGTCACCTCATTTAGCTTCAACCCGTGGCTAATTCTCTGTTTCCACCAAAAATTGAAAAACACAATTTAAGAAATTAAGAAAAACGTGGCAAGTCATCACGAGGAAAATTTAAAGAAGTATTTCTACGAAATTATACCTTTTACTATCTTTCCATAAGATGTATAGTTACATTAAATATGTGTATATTCCGACCCCCCGTACTCTAAAATGCATTAAGTTCCTGTACAAAAGCACAGGTCTATTAGAAATTGCCTTCCGAAACAAGGCCCGCATCAGCGTAACCTTAACTCAACGATTTTGCTTAGCTAGGCTTCGACAGTTGCTTACACTAGTTTGTTAACGTACACTAGTTTTTCGGACGCTATTTCAATTTTTCTGGATGGAGCCTTAGGGATTATGAATACGTGAAACTGTGAAGCGTTCTTTGTTAATACCTTTTCCAATTCATAAAAATTAAAGGAAGTAATTTCGAATAAGAAGCTGAATTTTTGTTAGTTTTTCTTAAACATATCAATTTGGATGGTCGAATTGTCAGGCGTTTCGCCAAATCACTGAAAGGCTATTGATGCAACGTACGCGGTTTGAGGCCAGTCTATCAATTGCTATCAGCTTGGTTTATTCCAGCCTCTGCTTTGACATAATTTTGAGCTGCCTTTTATGTCTCCAGTGTTTCGACTTCTCTCTTTATTCATTCAATGAGGTATATATTCGCACCGAATAACACTTCAATAAAATTTTTCGTTCTCGTTGCACTTTCGAGTGGGCCCAATTTCGTCAATATATGCCTTTCTCCTTCTTTGGTGACATTATATAACTTCACTAGTAAGTATTGACCTGCGGCAGTATAGTCGTGGTTGTTCATGTAATAATACTTATTGTTATTTTACTTCGGGTATCCTTTACAAATAATAAAATACAAATACTTTGAGAGTTTGAAAAATGGGCCAGGCATGGTAACGGCTTAGCTGACTGGCATTCGTTGCCGTGGTATTTCAGTTTACAATACTTACAAACGCAGCTATTTCATGGTTTCTAGTAGCAGTTGGCTTGAAAAGAAACTCGATGATAGCCACGACTATATATTTTATATATTGTTTGTGCAAGGGGAGAACCATGCCGTAATATGGTGCGAGATTGGGCTTCTACGTGGTTATAGGACAGAAAAGCAATAGTACATTGGTATTGGTAAAGTTTAATACATATGTTATTTAACACAATGATTATTTTTATAGTCACTAAGTAAATCGTAGTTTTTTCAAAAGCAATAATCGTGGAGTATTGCAATATACTGACAAGCTAGGGAAAATTTATAAAAATCATGCTTTGACGTAATTGCGAATTCTTCCAAAAAATATTGTGCTTTGACAAATTATATTACTCTCATATGAATATTACAGGTCCAACTTTATTCGCGAGTTCTTTTCGGGACCTGGAAATTTATTGTGTGGGAACGACGCACGATAAACTTTTCAAAGGATTTCCCTTTTCATATTAATAGGTTTAGTCGAAAAACGGATTCTCAGTTCGTCTTTCGTCCGGTTTCTACAGAAGTTTTCCATTTGGTTAAAAGAGGAAGGAGTATTTAAAAAGAACCGTAAGAGAATCTGGTAGGCAAACCACTAGGTATCTTTTCTGATTGAGTTTTTAAAATACTGCTTTTTCAAACTAATCGAGCGGATACGTTAATAAGTGGATCGAACTAATAATATAAATATGACTGACATGGAGAAACGTCTTTCAATTCTTTTTTTTTGAGTTTACAATTGTTATAACTTGTTTGGAAACATTTTTAGCAACTAATACGACTAAGCTTTTAATGATTATGTTTCTTTCATCGCTCGCTTTTTCAAAAAGGTCAACGGGTTAAAGGTCAAAAAAGTCGGTTAAATTATTCGTCATTTTTGGAAATCACTCCGTTATTAGACATCTAAGGTGGGTTATTTCCCAAGACGCTAATTTTAACCGAATATTCTTGCTGGCGGGACATGAGTCTGTTCCGCTTTTAGTTACTACCAGTATTATTTTTCACGAGATTTTCATCGCAAGCGTGACTTTCAAATTGCATATATAGTAAAAAAGTCCTGAAAAGCTATGATACACGCAGTTAGAGAAGCATAAACTGCCAAGAAAACCCTGGATATGCATCAACTGTGTGTATTATTTACCCATCGATGGTATTAGATGAGTCTAAATGAAGGCTTCGCTAATGAATGATTCAGTATTTTAGCCCAATGGGGGACAAACGTTAACGTCTTTATAAGCTCCCCTTGTATGCGTTAGGATTCTACGAATGTTTGATAGTATTTCGAACTGTGCTAAATTGATTACTGTTATACGATATGGGCATAATTCAAAATAGATGACACCACACTTAAGTCAAGTAAAGATTCATAAAAAAAGTGTTGAATGCCTAAACGGTGTAGAATTTGTATATGTTAAACAAAACCGACCAGTTCAGTGAGAGCTGTTCTGATATTTAACATTTCCATGATACTACTCAGACATGAGTATAGCGTATACTTCGCTAAAGACTCTTAGTAATACAATATATGAGGTGAGCTTTTGTTATGGAATGATTTGCTATGCTTCGATGCCGTTTGTTCTTTGTAAAGTGTTATGGGTATTATGCGATGAAAATATTTTTATCGTTTCTCTACCAAACTCGCTCTCTACCAAGTGCTACAGCCTTCTTTAGTTATTCTCTATGGTGTCATTAAACATGTTAAAGGTATTTGTTCTATTCTAGAAAAAATACTAAGAACAATGATTAAAGAGTGACCAGGAGCAGTCGAAAAGCAACAGCAGAGTGAAGCTCTATGTGTTCCTTCTATGAAACGTAGGTAAACATATACGGTCATATATTTCCGGGAGGTAAGTACTCATAAAGAAGTCCTCTTAATAAATCAATTCTCCAAATACCACTATTAAAGTAATATTTATACAACCATTAATCCCAAAAGACATGGCAAAATACTCAGTTGGTTTTTACTTTTTTGTAGGGTTTCGTTTTGCCCGTGGCGTGTTTGCTAGTAATGCGATGTTTTGTTCAGTTGCGTAGCTCTATAGTTTTTTATATACTCGACCGGCGATAACACTCAATTGCTTATAATGCGTAAACGTGTTGGTTATATACAGGCCATAAAATAATACAGAGCATTATTTGATGGGCAGTAAATAAATTTCACCGATTTAAGATTAAATAAGTTGCTCAAATCTAGCCACCCCAAAAAAGACAGATACAGATACTTCTGTTAATTCTAATGAGCTGGTAGTCAATTGAACTTATTGTCAATGCAACATAAAAGAAGGGAGTAATGACAAATAAAAACATCCCAGTTTGCTTAGACAACTATTTGTTTAATAGACTGTTTGCAAGTACAACAAGAAAAACAGTCAAGCATTATTTCTACAATGCTACTACGTTGTGACATGTACTATTATTTACACTATATACAATAGTAGAGCTGAGCGAACGCGTGCGAGCGTGGAATAGGCACTATAGAAACGCTCCTGTTGTCGCGTTCAGCTAAATGAAATACAATACATATTGTGAGAAACTGATACTAATGCTTTCGATTAGCACCACGATTGAAAGTATCTTCTAGGTGACCTCTGTTGACTCTTTCTAAGATTTGCTAAGAGTATCAGTTCCACACCTTTGGCTGGTTTCCAGACATGACACAGTATAGGAAATAAGAACGCCTGCAAGAGAATGAAAAGCACATTATCGCGAAACGAAAACATAACTTTATCACCTATCGTCGAATTTGTTTCGAAGCATAGTGGTAATACCGATGCTATGAAACTCTTTAATTACTCGGCACAGGGAAGTCTCGCTGCATCAATATATCATAATCGTTAGCATTTTTATATATTTATACTATAATACGCCAGGCTAAAACATAGTTTAGCCGAGGCAATGTTTGCAAACTTCTACGCACGATGTGTTCCGTGTTTAATAGGAGTGAATGTCCCACCTAACCTGACCACTTCGGTTTCTCCACATTTAAAGGTGTGGTTATTTGCTTAATGATGTGAGGACTCGCGCGTATTTACTAGGTTAATCACTGCATTTTTGCGTAACGTTCAACCAGGCAAGATATTATGCATACAATTGAACAATGTCGCCCCGTTGACGCCCATTAGGAAAGTACTTATGTGGTAATAAGTAACAAGTACTTTCCTCAAAGATAGTCTCTTGTTCCCTAATGATGACTGGTGACCGAGTAAAAAGGAAAATGTGCAATAGAAATATGTTCGAGACATTTCAAACGAAAATGAAAATTCCAGCATCGAATGTCAAAATCAAATGAATACAAAAGGTGTTATGTAAATATTATTTGCTTGTTTGTTCTATTGCGTTCTCGTTCGTTACTTTTGTTGAAATAGAGCCAGGTAGGCAACGGAAAACCTAGGTAAAGGCTCGGTGGCTTGGTGGATTCAAGCACCTGAGGAGACACGTAGGTGCACACGTTCGACCCTAGTCCGTTTTAAAAAGTAACGCGAAAAGGGGTAACATGGGCGTCAAATGTTGGCGATAGTTAGCCCTAGAAAAAGCTTAGGTAAGTGGAATTTCGGATATGAACGGATTTGACTGACTGCAAGGCCGGCCAGTGGTCTCCAAGTTCCAAATTGGCCGATATTGTCTTCTATATTACGTGCACACCTATTTAAAAAACATGGAAAAATGAACTGCATGAGTTGAGCACATTCGTGCAAAAAACTTCCTTTTAGAATGGCACAACAGAAAAAAGAGAATATGAATGTATGTTTAGGTAGACGACTCACTGATGGGCAGCTCCCCGGAAGAAGACAGACTTCAGCGAAAGATAATCGATGATATTTACAAATCTCTGTCGACTTGGTTGGTAACGGAAAAGAAACAGCAACAGTGAAAACAAGAGTAACAAACTGTTGAGTCTTGTTAACGTACCAACTTTCTTCCTTTATGCAATAAAATCAAAATATATCTAAACAACACAAGCCACGCACGTATCAGACTTATGATACGAAAGCGGTTCCAAATAGGCAGAATTTGATTTTGTAACGCTGCCAAGTTCTCCGTTTCCCGTACAGAGACAACTCACAGGACGTCAAAAAGATACTTCGTTTTCGGCTTTTGCTTCGCGCAGACAACTAGCAAGCTATTCCAGCGAAAATGACGTAAGCATTTTCATGTCTCCCATACGAGAAAGCCACAGTGGGACATCACCTGTCACGTTTGCTCGTCGCGTGTTTACAACTTTTCCATACTAGGAGCGAATAGTTTAGAGTAGTAAACCTCATTGTTCAGAAATTTTCACGTACAGCGGGTTGTTTGCTCGGTGGTTGTGTGGCCGCGTACGTCAATGTGTGAGGCTGGGTGGTATACGTGTTTGTGTGAGTTCGATACAAATCTTTTTCACTCGAGTGCACATTTTTTGTGTTACATTTTTCTAAGCAAAAAAGTTGCATGAAAATAAAAGCCGTTAAACTAATATTTAATTATTTGATTTAAAAATTCTTATACAAGGTATATCCAACAATGACCGATGAAATTACGAACCCGAATATGTTTCCTCCTGGTTAAACGGCTTTTTCAAAATTCCATCAAGTAATAATATTTTTACTGCAGTTCTCCTTGTATGATATGGCCTGTATGATAAAATGTAGGTTTTATTTTGCACATCATGTTTAGATAATACATTGAAAGCGTAATACTAACCTAAAAAGAATTTATGTTTGTGATACTTCTGAGAAGGTCAGCTCGAAGAGAAGGTTCACGCCGAACTGCAAACCCGAACTCTGTTTCATTATCCTTGCGAGGCGAAAATGGATACACCTGTTGAAAACATTAAATGCTTACTTGCAGTAAGTTTGCATATTCAAAAAACATACGGAGCTCTATATAGTAGACAGTTAATTCAAGCTAAATGTTAACGACAGTACTGCCGACAGGCAAAAACGTGAATAGTCAACAAGAATGTATACTGTAACAAAGAAATTGAACAAACCATAACCGAATTATTAATATATAAATTGGAACTATTGATTTATACGTACCTCATACCCATGAGGTTTTACTATATATATATATATATATTGTTTGTTCCAAAACCATATTGTAAGTTCTAGAATAGTACTTATATCTCAAATAATCTCAAGCGATTTGTCTAAAGGACAAAGTTTGCCTGTAGAACTGATAATCATAATTTTAGGTAACTGTGGATTCTAAGTTTCTCCACAGTTACCTAAAATTTCTTCTGAGTTTCTTTTGTTAGGTAAGTTTAAAATGCAATGTTACACATAGAGTTCCACATAGAGTTTATAGAGTTTTATTTTACACATTATTTATTTCTGAGAACATATTGTTACGCAAATTGGGCAAACATCCTGAGTAAAATATATAGGAAATCGTTCAGTTTATGATGTTTATGTATGGCATTAAGCCATTACTTAATTTAATTACTTAATATTAATTAATTAATTATATGGTATTAAGCATAGCGCATTTTTAGGCACGAGTATACAATTGTAGATTGTCTCCATTGTCTTTTTGACTGCACTCTACTCCTTCAGTAGTATTGTATCCCGGTTCTGTTCATAAGATATCCGTGTCTGCCCTTGATATGATATGCCATCAGCGCCTATGTCATCAGTGATCCCCCTGCAGCCTCGCTGATTGTAGGGTAATGATCCCCACGCAACACGGCTCTGTAAACCCGTCGTACCAGGTTCTGTTGGTCACATTCCTCGAACATGGTAAATATCCAAGCACACCATTTTGGCAGCACGGCCTGTCATCCACCAATCGCCAATTTACGCTAGGTGTCGATCCGTCTTTAGGATGTTTTATTACATACAGTTCTGGAGAGCACTGATGACCTGGTAAAGCAAATATATGACCGTTCCAGTTTTACCAAATATCAACAACACGCATTCTTCAGTAGGGCCCGTTACTGAGTCCTATTTTCGTGATAGAACATGTGGCAGCTACCCACTTTTAATTTGATATTAATACCGAGGCTATTAAAATGAAATCGTATTGGTTCAAATGTGATGCCAATACTGAGGAACAAATGATTGGATTTTTGAACAAAGCGCCATAAAGCATGGTTAACCATTCCGTCCCACCGCCTTGACCAAAACTGCGTACATGAGAATGTATGATCGTATGCTCGTAAAATTACTCATCTAGCCTTAAGCTATAACCAATAAATTATGTGGCGGCGAGTATTTGCGCTATCACGTCTCTGTGCTCACATTTTTCATCATTTGAATATGATTTTTACAACAGCCGAAATGTACGCTCAAACACGGCTATGCAGTGAGTACGCCTAGGTTACCGAAAACATTCTTATTATTTCTATGAACCTCGATCACGAGTGCGATAATTGCATGCTACAAAACTACTACTTTAACCCACTTCTTATTCTTCTTCTTAGGGCTTTAAAAAAAGATGACGTCCGCGAACTGCAGTGTTTTTAAGTTGTGCATTGATAAACATACAGAAAGGATCACTCATTGCAATTCGAGTATCTAATTATATGGGTGTAAGTAGAGGAAATACAAAACAGGATATTTCAAGGCAGTACGGTTTGCTGATTTCCAATCCGGATACCTCGTGTTAAAACAATAAGCGAACGAAATGTTGTATGTTAAAAACCAGATAGATCACTTCCGTAAAAATTTCATTCAGATATTTCACTTCGTTTGAAACTTTCTAAGCACTCATGTTTTCAATTAAGGAACAAATATTATCCGTTTCCATTACGACGACTATTTATGTCCATTGCAGCAGTAAATTTCAGTAATAAATAAAATAAATAAAAGTAATGTAGTTCTAACAAAATAAATTTTTATAAATGATAGTTTACAGAGGACATAAGCATTCCTATTTTTCAATATGAAGTTTTTTTTGTTCCTATAGACTCTATTGAGCTCAGAATCGCCTGCGTCTATATTCAAGTAACGAATAAACGTATACCCACTGCGTGGCTTTACCGATTTGCTTATTTTTTGGCTTTAACCACCGTTTGAAGGAATGATCATCTGGATCATCTTATAGATAACTAGTTATAAAACATACCTTTGTAATCACTCACCTCGTAATTCTCATTTGCAGCAAGCAGGTGAGCCCTTGCCAATTTTCCATTTATGTAGAGCCCGGCCTTGGCGTACTTTAGCCTGATTAATTTGTCATTGAGCCGCATATCTGAAGGCAGAAAATGAAGTTGACGCTCTTGACGTAGTTCGCGGCCCGAATCCAAACTAAAGAGGGACGGTTGTAGTACTACTGAAACATTAGTTGACATCGCTCTCGCTATCTGACTTCGGCACGTTTCACTCGAGTTCGGTCCATTGACGAAGAAGTACAAACTGTCGACGCACTCGACGTCGCCAGCAGCTAAAACAATAACGAGATTGAATTCATCCGCGTGCAGTGGTTATAAACATTTTGGGCTTCAACAAATAACCATTTTTCCCTATTGATTCGCTAAGGGCATTATATTCATGGAAGCCACCAACAATTAATGGCCTTCAACCGGCCATTGTTATTAGACTATCCACAACTTCAAGAGCAACATTTTGTTAATACTTACCACCGTTCTGAAGGTAGCTAAATAATCACTAGAATTGCTCGATTAATATAATAAGAAAGGAACAATTAATTTCAAGCAAAGACATTACTTGGTGTCGAAAATCAATAATATATTATCAGCGTTTTTCTGGATTTAAAACTAAGGCTCACACGGTGTGTATGCCCGATGACAGCGCAAGAAACTATTGATAACGAAATTACAAAGGTAGCGCAAATGGTGTTTATAAATTTGTTCACCTAGAGCACGGTATATGTAGATAACCAGGAGAAATACCCTTAAAAGATTGTAAAAAATTGTCCGAAACCAATTTGTTTGAAAACTATAGTAGTTAAAAGACCTGTTACTTTTGTAGGATCAACCTAATATATTGCCGCGTGTTTAGGGATGAAAGTCAATGCGAGAAGTAGAGCCCAAAGTTTCAGTCTTCATATATATATATATATATATATAGCTTCTTATGTATAGCTGTATATATAAGCTCTTTCTCTAATTATTAAAAATGAACAGATAATGGTATTACGCTACATTATTGTATATGGAAACTCATATATAGTGAAGCGTTGCGTTAACTTGAGCTAAAAAGTTTGCTGAGAATTCTTACACCATTGACACGGATAAAATTTACAACCAAATGGAGAACAAATGGAATGTAAAGAAGACGTCCCTATATTATTTGGATAATGTAACTGCGACGCATGTAACGTTAGTAAACCCAACAGGTAAATCGAAACTACCTTAGAGAACAAGAAATGTACTCCCTCTAACGTTAATAATCGAGAGGGGGGGGGGGCGAAGAAAGTAGGCGTTTGTAGAGATCAGAAAGCGGAAGGGACAGCACTACCACCACAAGAACCACGACAATCATCAGGCCAAACTTGTGCTTCGTTAGCCCGTGCAACTCGCAGCAGCTGTCGTTGACGGTAATTTGTGCAGCCAACCGAAACTGCAAGCGGTAAAGCTCGAAAATTCTTTTGTCCACAACGGGTTTGCCCAGAGGGGCCACATAGGGATCTCACTATATAACAAACACGTAACAAGCAGGACGATACAATAACGTCATACCTACTATTCTACAGAAATATACATAACGCATGTTTCTCTCCTGTCAGACTATGAACAGAAAAAAGCAAGGAGCGCAAAAATTTTGTACAAAGGTGTCTCAAAACTCTGATTCTATAACACCAAGGAAGACCGTGCTGTTTATCTACATATTTGATGGTTTAAACTGGAATTTCATATCTCTCAAATATTAGCATTTTAAAACAACAATAGGATTCACTATTGCGCATTCTAACGTACATTCGCTCATTGATGCTCTCTACAAAAAAACACATACTATCATGCATACACATACGCACACTGCCATAGCGATATAAAGAATTATCACTGAAAGTATGCAATATAACTTTAAAAATGTCTTGAGTTTACAAGAATCAATGAAATGGTAACGCGTTGTTCGACACACGGATGCCAATGAAGATTCCGCCACTACGCCACTCTTTGTATAAGATCAATTTTCAGCTCTATTCACCGGTGAAAAATAGCAGCGGCAGCTGCAGCCATATCACACACTGAGCTCCAGCAAAGTTGAGCATTCCTTGATGTGCACCCTTGGACCGTCAACTAACCAGCCAATGGTGAATCGGTAGTCGAATAAGCTTCTGCTGCAGTCCAGAGGCTTGTATATATACATAAACATGCGTTACATAAATTGGAGAGGGGCGGAAAGAATAATCGATTATGTAGGTGTCGGTCCGATGCGCAGTGTACAATATATATATATATATATATATACATATATATATATATACGTTGACCAGTATAAGTACGGGTCGAATAAGTGTGTCCATATCTACTGCGAACGTTTTCTGAATAAACGTTTTTCTCCTGTATCCCTGTTTTCATTCTGATTCACTACGTGTATCAATCGATATAAGTTTTACAATAGCACCGTGCTACAAATATACCGGGTCATCTGACGATGAGCGGTATTGGAGGTGGGAGGTTAACCCTGGCGCAATCACATTCATTCACGGTGCTGGAAGCCCTAACAGAATACACAGCACGAAGCCTGTAAACATCGTAACAGAATATTTCTGTTAATCATATGATCATTCCTTCTCTGACTTTTCCCAATTCGCTATTTATTGTATAAATCAGAAAGAATATAACAAATTAGTCGGTTACGAAATAGTCTGTGACCGCCGTAACCGCCGGAAGAACGATTCCGTTTAACGGTGCTCCACTGCCGTGGACGAAAAGATGCACTGCTATATTGATCGTCGCCGTTGGATCGGGTATCGTCCCACTGGCAACAACAGCAATCGCGGTAGAAATGGTCGTAGTTGCGATGGAGATAACCGGAACTGGCCGGAAGTAAATTTTACCTATCGTATCTGTGGCGGAATGCATTCTGGCTAATAAAGTGATGATTCGCTGATGAAACGTAAGTTTTCATTCAACGAGATACAGGCAGGATATGAGTCTAGGCTACCATAGTCAATTACAGAAGAAAAGTTATTTCTGTTTCCACCGGTAGCCATCACTAATAATAGCTCTATGGCAATCGTGAGTATTCTGATGCGTTCGTCGTTGGTCATAACGATTAGTCGTAGTGCGGCTGTAACAGAGTGAAGACCAGTAATTAGGGGTCAAGATGTCCAATCTACTTACATCTTTTTCATTTTATTCTGATCGTGCCTCGAACACACATTGAATGGTACGTGTTTTTAGCACAATTATGTTATTCGGAAGTGAAGAAGCCGACTTTTAGTTACAAGCTGGTATTGATATAGGCAATCGTAATTTCACTTTGTAATATTACTTAAAGCAAGCCTAGTAGTTTCTGTGACAATCATATTAAAAGAAGGCAATGCAGATGTTAAAATAAATTTAAGAATGCCATTCCTGTTGATATTTAACGGATGAAAGAAAACTTTTGATGACAACAGTGAATATATATATATATATATATATATATATTCTGCTCTGCTGAAAACTGGCAACTGAAGATAATGCGTTTTAAACAAAGTTATATCCAATCGCTCTTCTAAGCTTTAAGTCAAAAGAACATTCAGCGTTTGAATGCCAGGTAAAAATTATTGCGAATAACATAAATGCACGGAAGCAGAAAGGGTGCATACCATACTAAGAAGGGACTATAAGATTATAATTCTTGGAAGCGAGTCAAATAATTTTCACAAATAACCGCTTTAGTAAATCGGAATTAAAGCTAATAGACGGAATTGATTGTTTAATCTAAAAAAAGTAATTTTGTAAGGCTGACCATCAGCCAACATTTAACATCCACGGTAGCAGTTTTTGCATTACTTTGTAAGACGGACCCCATATAAATGTAAATGTGCACCGGCGGGGATCGAACCCGTGCACCTATCTGTCTCCTCCAGTCGCAAAGCGCATACGCATGCACCAAGCCACCGAGCTCGACTGATTGTTTAATCTGAAATATTTCACTGCGCAGTCCACTACAGAGCTAAATAACAATATATTAGTTAACAATAAATACAACATTAAATAAATTAATTATAATTTATAAAAATAATAAATAATAAATAAATTAAAAATAAAAACAACAATAAATAACAATATAGTAGTTATATATTAGTAGATAGTATAATAAGTATAATAAGTCGAGCTCGGTGGCTTGATGCACTCGTATGCGCATTGCGACTGGAGGAGACACGTAGGTGCACGGGTTCAATCCCCGCCGGCGCACATTTACATTTACATAAGGTCCGTCTTACGAAGTAATGCAAAAACTGCTACCGTGGACGTTAAATGTTGGCTGATGGTC
>MNPL01012023.1:25518-49930 GCA_002081605.1 Tropilaelaps mercedesae
GATAGTATAATAAGTAGAATACGGAAATAGGTTCGCGTTTTTATAAGGTCAAAGCGCGAACTATACAAGCCCAAAGGTGCTTTGACCAAGCGCCAGTTTTCCGTTCCAACCTAATTTGGCAGCAATACCGGTCGAGCACGACAGTCCACGCCTTCAGTAAATATTCAAGAGATATCTTCTTGCTCTTGGACTAATCAGGGATTGGATTAATCAGAGAAGCAATCAATTTTAGAAAGCAACATTTTGCATTGTCTTCTAATCTACTAAATAGTTGCACGAAAAAGATTTATGAGTTGCCAAATGATGACCGGTATATGATCTAAGGATTCTAGTACCTTGTTACGTGGAGTATGCGTGTTACAATTTCAAAGGTAAGTACAGAGATAGTGAGCAGACATAACCTCTTTTTTGTGATAAGTGGCTGTGCCACGCTGACGGTTTTCTATAAGAATAATTTAAATATATCGCCATGTCTCAAAACATCTACACAATCTGAAATCTACACGATCTAAGCATTCACCGCCAAAGCGCTTTCATAAAAGCGGGTGGAATTATTTTCACTTGGTAGAAAGTATTTTCATAGTGTTTCAATCATATGCGAATGTTTCAGTCTAGATAAAATTGTCTAAATTGCATCAGCGGACTCAGCAAGGCCCTTTCTTTATCCCTAGCCATCGAAATTTTCAGCACGTACAACGAAACCCACGCCCAAAGTGCTTGGGTATCTTCGTGTGAACGCACTACAACACGCTAGGAGAAACAAGATGCCATAGGGAACATCACTACTCTCGCGCGACGTACATGATACGAAAGACGTGACCACTCGCTGGAAAAAGAGTTTTCTACGCTGCTGCCAGATGAATACATGTAGATGTGTCGGATGAATATATGTAGAAATGTGCCAGATGAATACATGTAGATTCTTAAAACCAGAGAGAAAGTGAGCTTGACAAACATTGGCAAAATCACAGCCCAAAGGGGCCGCTGAAGCATTTAGTGAAAAAGACCACGAAAATATATTAGCAAAGTACAAGAGCCAATCAAGCAGCATCTTTAAGAAAATAAAGGCGTGAAATAAGTAAGAGCAAAGTTGGCATTTTGACAAGTTGGGAACTATTTCGAATACTATATTGCAATCATATTAAAATTATCTGAACTCTCAACTATTCTTAGCTGAACCTTGCAGATATTTAATTAACAATAATCGCATTATAGTTAGTCCATAGATTCAAACAAAATAATGCACTTCTTTTAAATAAGAATTAATTGGTGCTACTTTCAAGCCTTATAGTTTCTGCACACTGCAGCTGTTTATCACGCAGGGCATTTCGTTTGATGAAACGAACCTTTTTTATAAAGGAATTTGTACAGGTCCAGGTGACACTTTTAAATTAAGGAGGCTTGGAAGACTGCTTCGTACTGAAAGTGTCGTGCTACACTTTTGGACGCTGTTCAAGTAGAGCAAACATCCAAAATAATGTTTTAATATATATGTACATTATGATATGAAACCTTTATGCTTGCCTCTCTGTGTGCTAACTCTACACTCTATAGAAGCTATTCGTTCGATAAAGAAAAACAGAGCATGTTACCTGTAAAAATATTAATTACATAGGCATCGTGGTTTTGGAAAGTTTTTTCGCTACTCTATAAGACACGTTCTCATTAATACAAAAAAAACTTATCTTAAGAAGCGAACCGTTTTCACCATTAAGATACAGCAGCCGTATTGGCAGACACGCAAATACACTTAGTAAAGGTAAGCATCTTTCTATTAAATGATCAATCTCAACACTTCTTCAAGATCAACAAGAACACTTCTTTTTTAGTAGTCGCTTAGTCGCCTAATTCATTGAACTCACTCGAATAGGCGACGCGCTAAGCCTGGCTGCAGAGAAACTTAAGCTGTAGTTTAATCTGTAGTTAAATACGCGCATAGCCCATACGTTGCGAGCTACGTAGCACACTTGACGATACCATTATTCGACCGGTAGTGAATTCATTCTTAGGCTGGGCAATTGAAGCAAATCAAATTAGCTGAAGCCTACCCGTAGTATGTATAGGTTCATATTTTCCTACACGACACTGTCATTTTCTGACCATTCTCACCTCATCGCTTTAATAGAGAGTTAGACAGATTCGCATGATTCATTTAGAGCCGAGGGATCATTTTTATCATTTCCTGTCTCCCGTATTTGGAGGTAAAACGTGAATATTTCGTTCTAGCGGTTGCTGCCTGGCGGCTTTACCGTCAGCGGATGTATTAGCCGCACGGGTGGCGGACGTCGAAAGTACCAGCTTGCTAAAGACTCACCCCATTACATACATAGCCCTAGTAGCGATCGTATTCCCGTATCTGAGTCCGAGCGGCTGCTCTCCTTATCCCCAATCCACCGCACAAGCCAAGACGATCTATACGTACTTTATGTAGAGTTGAAGCTTGCAGCATTTAGAATTCAACGGATCCCTAGGCAATCACGCCGTACGTCTTACCGATATCGTAGAACTTAGGTATGCTGCTTGGTCGCGGCAGCATCATCCTTCCATGTGGCTCAAAAACTATAATGACACGCAATACGGTCGAGCGGACAGGAGCGCGCCGTTGCAAAACGCAGAACGGACACTGTATGTAAACCGAAATAACAATGGGAACTCCCGAGATAATCGGCGAACCTACAGTGCGGCCCTACAGTACTAGCCTCTAGCAGATGAAGCGGTAACAGGAGCAGACTTTAAAATACGAAAGTGGCAATTCTCATTTAAAGAAAAAAAGTCGGAAAAGAGGGTGAGCACAAGGGATAATTTTTTAAATTTAAAGCTCTGCATCTAACTTATGTGCGCTCACATTTTTGCAGTTCTCCATATCTCGTGGAGCGACGCCAGTCATATAGAGCTATTATCATTTAGTATGGCAAGCTTTCCTTGGGTGTGCCGCCTTCAAGCTTGTGTGAACGCAAGCATCCACTTAGTTTTTGTGAGATCGTTGATAAACCTCGAGTTATTAATGACGTATTCATGTTAATTTTACTGGATTAATAGGTATTTGGTGTCGGAAAGAGTTGAAGTCTAGATATCAACACAAATGGAGACATGTGGAAACTTCAGTTTCGCACAGCACTAATGTTCCAGCATCGTCTATATTCCTTCCCTTCTGTAAACAAATAAATAGTGTCAAGCTGACGGCCTTCATCTGCGCACTCACCCAACTCAGGCTCGCTAATTAACGAAATATTCGACCTATTGGGTGCTTATGTTAAAGCTAGCTTGAGCACCTCCTTTCGTGACACAGCCGTAGGACTCAATCGGGCTCGAGCATCTTTTAGTGTAGTCCATGCAGCCATTCCCTATTACTTTCTTACACTGTTCCCATTTATTATCTTGAATCTCCCTCGCTAACAACTACCCGACTGCCGCAGCAGTAGTAGGGGTAGGAGATATGTCCGAGTATAGTAATGAGACAGGCATTTTGCGGCACAACTCCTTTCCCATAACGCTACAAACGCTTGGGATTTCACACAGATACGGCGAGGAATAAGCCCTCGTTTCATTTGAATGTGCCTCTTTAAGAACTACAACACTGCCCCGGGCCGTGTTCGCTGGCCGAGCACTCGCCGCGCATCGGGGTTCGGTGGAACTCCACTCAGATAGGCCTGCGAAGAGACAATGTGGACATCCCCACTTCCTTGCAAAGGACCCGGTTTGTTGTGAGCCCTACTTCGATAACGCAATTACCTCCCCATTGCTGCTACACAGCATTGCAAGCTCTTTTTCTTTCTTTCTGAACATCGTTTTCGAACTACGAGCGACGGAACCAGTGGCTCTGCTGATAACATCACCTGTACACGATTGTTGGATTAAAAAACAGACGTCTTGAGACTTAAACGAATGAATTCTTAAACGAATCGACGTTATGCTCAATCGTGTGAAAATAGGTTGTTATTGTTTCCATGCATGTTTGTTTTACAATACTAAAGTTTGTACAGGATGTCTTTATATATATTCGCCATTTACTACAGGATGAATACTATGTATACATTTTTTTCTTCTTCGACGTGGTGAGATTATAAGACAAAAATAATACCCTTAGATATGTTTGAAATTCACAGATTTGATGCCGCGGGACTATATTATACAATTATTATGGCTCAAAACGTCTTAGAAATTTTGGCCACACCAACAAGCTTCGCTGCTCATAAGACAAATGTTCCGTTCTTTGCAAAATACTGTGAAAACCCATTTTCAGAATGAAATTATTTTCATAAAATTTCATTGTTGACACATTTCATTGTGATCACATTGTGCCGTTGTTTTCTCCGCAGAAAGGCCGCAAATCGGTAGACGCTACGTTTCATGTGTCTTCTCAGGGAAATATTTTATTTAGGAACGTTGATGGGTTGCACCTAAGTGCAGCTGTAACTGCTATGGAAATTCATTAATATTATTATTATTTATTATATTGTATTACTTCAGCTAAATGGGTGATGTGACATCGTTGATATAACCTTAGCTAAGGAAAGAAAATCTTCAGGATGCAAGTGGCCTTGGTTTCACAAATTAAGGCGACTTTTCTTTCTCAGTGACATACATTTGTACTATAAAGGGATTTAAAAATCTGGGTCGTAAAGATCCTCTTGCACGTCTACGCTAGAATTAATAAATAGAACTACGATGCATTTAACATTGAGACGATAAGAGTATTATTCTTTGCTGAAAGCTTCAGACACAGTTAAAGGTTTCGGAGTACATATTGGTTAAAATATGTTCTAAATGCATCACCAAATCACTTTGATTGGAACCATTATATGACTCAACTTGCAATCCATATTACAGAAATGAACAAGTTAATTACCCGTATATAATACTAATAAGATTATTGCTTTTTCAAGTCAGACATAACGCAGGAAGCAAATTAGCGTTTGTAAATGCCTCGGGCAGCCGGCGAAGAAAAACCTTGGACGACTATAGCGTCCTTGTGGCCTGACAGTTTATAGTGCACAGATGATTGGAGGAGTCAGTTAAAACGCAGGTTCTAGCCTACCAAGTCGCCTTCTTGATCAATTACTTGTCTGCCCAATTTAAGCTTCCCAACCTCATCAGACCAGCAATTTAGAAGAAATACATAAACTGTTTGATTATTTGTTTTCTTTATTTTTAATTTACAAGTGCTAACATCTATTTCATTAAAAAGGTGTTTGTTGGAAGCAGTTGGAATTTTCTCACTTCCTAAATAACGCACCATTTTTGCTTATTTACAAAACTTTCACGAGTTTACATCTCAGTAAGCAGAGCTTGTAGAAAGTCATTATACATGACTAGGCAAAATGCAATTATAAATATTGTTACGTACGTAATGTAACCGTTATACTTCGTAGCATCGTACAACATACGAGGAATGTTATTGTGTGCATTTCGATGCATGTGCATTGACATCTGGTTCTGAACATTACACATACGATTTTGCCTTCTAGCGACAAAAAAAGCAATTGAGCCTTTTAGATCGCTGTCTAAATAAACTAATTAGTGAAGTCGTCAAATGAGACAAGTTAGTACCCTTCGACGTATAAAAGCTAAGCATTATACAAAATACAAGTCAAAGAACGATAAATTAAAAGCAGATTAGTAGACTGTACAAATCTCATCGAACAAAAAGTGATCTATTTAATTTCCTTGAGGTCCAATGCCTCTTTTGAGGATTGAGGCTGTGAATCTAACACAGTGGTAGAAGAAGCCGGAAGAGGTGGAATTGTTACCATGATCACTGGTGAATCTGTCTTCGCGGATTTCTTTACGCTTTCAATAAGAGAAGACGACTGTTTATCAGTTATAGATTTAGAAGTTGTCGTTACCGCCTGCTTTTCTTGCGCGGATAAATCACTGAGAAATTCTCTTGGTTCGTTTGTAGAGACAGAAGCCTGAGAAATTATTACTTCTCCGCTGTCTATTACTGGCATACTCGGCACTGGGAGCGTTGATGTCGGGATGGGCGATATTGAAGATGATGTTAGAGGTACTCCAGTTGTCATGGGGATAGCATCGCTCATCGTACTTTCAGAAATGAAAGACGCGGTCGAAGAAGTTTGTGGTGTGGACTTTTCAATTGGCTGGGATGCCTTTGGCGTTGTCAGGTCCAATGCTTTAGAACTAGATGAGACGCTTTCGTTTTGCACTTTAACGCCAACATTCAGAGAGACTTCCGCAGGTGCTGCAGTTGATACGCTGGATTCAGGTGTGACGGGTGGCTTTGTTGCGCTGGTGACATCTGTGGGTTTTACAGTGGGCTTGGCGGCAGTCTTCTCGATCTTGACTGCCTTATGTTTCGATGAAGTCTTTCTATTCTTAGTTGGCGTAATTTTCTCAATTTTTGTGACTGTGATTTTCGGTGTCAGTTTCGTAGCTTTTTCCAGGGGAGGTTGCGTTCTATTCAAGGAAGTTGCTTCGTCCTGTTCTTGGAATGAAGCTGGATTATGCTCTGTAGAGGGGTTATCAGTGGTCTGGGACGTATTCTTGGCGGACTCCTTAGTCGTTTCGGGAGTAGACGACTCGCTTTTTACGAGGTTTGTAACCAGCATATCTTTTTTTGTAACCATTCTAGAAGGCTCTACATGATCGATTGGCGTAGGGGATCCAGCCTCTACTGCTTTAATTGCATGGCTTTTGCTTTCTTTCAATATATCCACCTTTCCGACGTTTTGATCCGACTCAGCCGGAAGTCTCTCTACAAAGGTTACAAAATTTTTCTCCTCCTTGGTCGTGCCGCGGTTTTCCTGTCGATATTCCAGCCCTCCGTTGACATATAGAGGTCTTACCTTGAAATTGTCCTCGCGGAAGTTAATGACATCCAAGTTAAGACGGTCACCATAGCCTGGCAAGGCTCCAAATGGAGGAGTTCTCGTTCGTCGGGTACTATTACTGGCATATCTACCACGTGAAGAAAGATTTTTCTGTATATTAAGAAGCCCGCCCTGATGGGGCACATACAGACGGTTTCGCTTTGCGTTGCTGTTAATATTCGTCACATTGAGGTCTTCTCTTATCGATGAGGCGGAACTCCTATCTCGGTTTGTGTAGTAGGCCTTCCCCTGGAAGCCTAGCGGCTTCCCGGCAGGGCGGCCGTTCCTTGTTGACGCCTCCGCGTAGCGTGTGTAGAGAGGCACTAACTTGCCAGCTTTGTCCATCTCCGCAGCATTGTGGAATAACGCATCCTCCTGTCCAATTCTTTCGTTAAGATAAAAGAAATCTGTGGCGCTGCCGCAAGGAATCGCATTCTCCAATAAGGTACACGTTTGGCTGAACTGATCAAACACAGTTAGATTGCCACAGATAAACGAGTACTTTTGCATTTTTACACGATGGGTCTGGGGGATTGGGTTGCACACGTGGAACACCTTGCAGTCGTTATCAACATCGGCATAGTAACCGTATTGCATCGGGCAACGAAAAGACGTTTTTACTGCTCCTATGATTAGCTCTGCTCCGGCCGGAAGCTGAAGAGTTTCGTGGCCAGCAACGGATGTCACAAGCGCTAAAATAAGCGGAATCATAGCATAAGTTAGTTCGCATCTATAAACATGTGTTATCTCAAACATTCAGAACTAGTTGAATTTAAGTTATCAGGAATTATGTCATGTCACAAGCACATAACTTCGATAATCGTAAATAAAAACTTTTGGAAGAAATAGTAGCAATGCAATATTTCCTACCTAAGATGACTGTTGGCCACATGTCTGTGGATTTCGTCGTGCCCTTATGCGTCTAGTAGAGTGCTGTTTGCTTTTATACGTCGGGCACATCCAGCGAGGGCTGGACAACATATGGAGGTGAAAACGGATGATCTGAATATCCAGCATAAAGCAATGTAAAATAATTATAAGAGATGAGCATACATCGGCATCACTCGATGCTGACTAACCAGAAAATCAAGTGAAATCTGTGAATGTTTGTGCTCGCGCGTTACGCTTGTTCTACCTGATAATTGAAGAAAAAAGAAAGATGTACCCGGAAGATTATCTAGCGCGTAATCGGAAGAAGACCAGGGGGTCATTCTCTGGCCGACCTTCGACATTTCAGGCGATGGTTTAGCAGATGCTACTGTAACGTCCAGTCTAAAAGATTACAAAATCACTCAAATTCATCACGTAATAACGATTAGCTTACATAGCAACGAAGGTGTCTAAAGCTTCAGACATTTAGTTTGAAGCGAGCCTTGCTTGAAACATGTGTATATCCACGTAAATTCAGACACGCACAGGTCTAACAATAAACGTAATTTGAAAGGCTTTCGTCCAGCTTGAGCTTTCTATTGAATCAGTTCGAGCATCTCGTTGTGCATTAACGTCCTAACAAAGATCGCTCTGCCTGAATTTGAGGATTTAGTTTTAGTGCGGCCAGCCACGGCTAGGTCTGTGTAGATGAGATACCAAGGCCCCTGCTATTGTAAACAGTCAACAAGGTACCTACACCACCTACAAAAAATAGTAACTTTTGGAGAATAAATAGAATTACCTGCAAGCTATATCTATCGGGAATTGACTTTTATGCTTTAATGTCACAGGCCTGGTCACAGACTTAAACCCCTTCTCCAGGGCAGATGCTGGGTTGGAACGTTTACCTCTGCATTGATGTATGTCAGCAACATCTGTTCAGACAACCCCGGTTACACAAGTTTATCTCTATAACTCGTGGATGCAAGTTTAATATAAATCAACTTAACCTTTGTACGGGGTCATAGGAACTGCATGACAGACGTGTTTTATATTCGACAGATGAAAATCAGAATTTCCCCTGGATGCAACTAAACGTGATAACTTAAGAGCCGATGTGAGGATGAAAACTCTTAGCGTATGTTCGAACCTATAATATGTGGCTGATAGTTAAAACAAGGGTAGGTAAATATACGTACTCTTTGCTAAAACACCAATAGGAGCATTCTATCATACGAAGTCACTCACATGACGATCATCTGGCGATAAACAAAAAACGCGTTTTTTTGTATGTAATAATGTTGGTGGGAATTTTTCTACATTGTGAAGAAGGTACACAAAAATGTACCTAAAAATACACACTGACAATTTTCCTCCAGTTAGAAAGGAGATACAAGGGGCCGGCTGAGGGGTGAGGATGGGGGCGAGAATTTACAAGAGGTCCTCACGGCCATTCCTACTAAAAGGCAATTCTACTCAGGCTAGATGGAGCGCCCAAATGTCACTACAGCGCGCGATGGAAGGTCTTCTTTCTCTTCGTATCCGCATATAACAGAGTATGCTTGTACTTACTATTTTTTCGTTCACGGATCCCCTCCCATTGTCGTCCTTATGCTATGTCTGGGTCGGCTCGCCGATAGCTCCATCTGTCGACCGGTCTCCTGGTTAAGTAAATTAAGCTAGCGCGCTGCGTTTGAATGGACATCCTTCGCTTCCTATAAACCAAAACTCAGACTCGACTCAAATTCTTTGTAAGCCGCGGTCCATCAAAAGACCAGCCAACTACGGCCGCTCAGTCATTTGAAATTATTAAAACTTCTTCCAAACAGTGTCTGTTTAGGTAAGCTTTACTTACAAGGTTCTGTTGTGAGGGCTCAGCAGTGGATACGAGAGTATCAATAGCACCAAGCATCGTTGATGAGGCCAACTAATTTCGCGTGCAGAGATCCGGAAACGCTTTTTCCGGAAAGCACGACAGTAATACATAGAGCAAAATAAAGCCCGCTTCAACTGAGGTCGACTGTTCAGCACAGGAGTCATCTGCCAGAATTGAATTAGACACCACAAGCTAGTAAAATGCCGTGTATATCAACCAATTTCCCGGTGGCAAGTGACTTTTAGACGACTGCACAATCAACTTTATCAAATTTTCTATCCGTTCTCAAATTTATTCCAGGTGGAATAATATTTATAAGGGAAAATTCCTATCTCAACCAGATCGCCATTCAAACTTATTCTACTTTCAAAAACACTCTTACGGTAATGATAATCCATGAAATACTTCTTCATTTATCGTGGTTCCGATGATGCAGTGTTTCTCAAATGAGAAAGGCAAATCGAATTCGTTTGAGAACTTGTACGCAAACATTACTCAACATATCTATCTATTTTCTCTTTTTTAGCGAAGAATAAAAGATCAAATGATGAGTATCTCCTGAAAGAATTAAAAGAATGTAAAAGCAATGTGAGCATTCTAGACACGCTTGTATCAGATCCATAAAGACAAAAGACAATAGACTAATAATGAATTTAGTGCTGTATAACTGTGTATGGTGAATCACGAGGAAAACCATTCTCATGTAACCGTCGCGATATTCTCCCAGAAAAACAGTTATTCACTTACCTTGTACGGACAACAACATTAGTGAGTATGCAGGAACAGCACTGCAGCCTACTCGATTTGATAAAAAAATGATGAATTTCGCAAACGTTTTGCATTGCAAATTCATTGCCTCCTTTTGCGACCTTGATTTTCAGGTAATGCCAAGCTCGGTGGTTTAGGTGCATTCGTATGCGTCTTGCGACCGGAGGAGACACGTAGGTGCACGGGTTCAATCCCCGCCGGTGCACATTTACATTTATATAAGGTGCGTCTTACGAAGTAATGTCACAATGTGCTTATCAGCTTATTACTGAGGTAGTTCCTTATTAAGAAATGGTAATAATAAATGTTGTGTAATAGTTTATATAACGTGTTACTTAATTATGGATTTTTGTAGGTCATTTGAACAACTGTAAGTGGCAACTCATTAACCCACGGCATTCATCATTGAGTCGGTTGTACACTGTGGTTGCGGAGTAGTATACATCTTTGAATACAATTATATAGTATACAATTGCCCAAAATGTCAATACTAGCTAACAAAATATAACACTCTATAGCGAAGTTACGGGCGAAACATTTGATGTCGTAGACTGTGTTCCAGGTATCAGAGAACTAAGTGCTCGTAGCCTCCTAGCGCATACATTGATGATCTCATGCTACATACAAAATTAATATAATATTATTATTGATACAATAATAAATAATACACTATAAGATACACACATAAAACTTTTGCTCATAGATACTTCAGTGCATTGACAGTTTTGTAGCGTTGTTGTGACAATACGTTCTGTTATCGCTGTCGATGTGAATATACGATAAAACGAGATAAACAACTATTATTGTTAAATAATATATAATAAAAGTATTGTTAGATTATATATAATAACAAAGCCTATTATTGTGTTATATATGAACACGAAAGATATATTAGTATATATTACATATATATACGATGTTTCTTATGAATATATAAAAATTATTCATACACTTGCGTCATTCTTTATTGTCTTCGATACGAAGAGGGGAAAATATAGTTCAACAAGTGCTATTATGCACACTATATGTACAGTTTGCTAGAAGTGGAGCCCGTTTACCTTTAATATCAAGCTTAATTGTCGGTTAAATCATATCCCGTACACACAGCCAGCACACGACATCTTTTTATATGTACCTGTATATGTGTGTGTTAGTGTGACAGTGTGCCAGCCTGATTTGGAATCCAGTAGTGACGCTGCCTGTGTTTGCCGCAACGAACGCGTGCGACTCTATGCGCGTAACTACAGTTTCTCCAAAGCCTGCTCATCTCGATATTATAGGTGTAGTGTACATCAAACATGATTTAATATTTCTATATTAAATAGACTACGTGAACTTTTTCCAGAGATTTTAAATGATCAGAGAAAAGTAAAGGCGCCATCTTAGTTTTTTAATTTGTATGTTAAGGTATGTTGCAACTTAAATATTGTGGTTATAGGAGGTAATACGGTCCTACGTAGGTTAAATTATTGACATAAAGCATGAGCATGCTAAATCTTTAGCTGAAATAGTAACATGAGATATAAATAGCAAAATGAGTAATTAATTTCTTATTACGACACATACCGCCAGGTATTATACGTGCAAGCCTAAGTGTTCTTCCTCTAATGCACGCATCTTGCCTGTATGTACGCGCGACATATGGAAAAGGTACCTTCATGTCCATTCATCGCAGAGCTGCTAGCTTATGCAATATCACATCAAGAGACTGCGATGGATAAACAAAGCCTGATGGATGCAAAGGGTCTCGAGACCTGGGCCCAAAAATATTCTGCAGGGATGACAACTGCCCCACGATAACCGCTTTTTCCGTGCACCTTATATAAGTCGAGCTCAGAATGCGTGGGTATAAAAGCACTTTCCTCTACAGGAGTCCAAAAATGAGGCGCCGTATATGAAGAAAACGATTAAACTGCCATCACTAGAATTTAAGGCTACGTTCCGATTCATCTCTTCAAGCTTGTCTTCCAGTTGAGTGATGAACGAATTCCACCAGTGGTGAGAATTAAATGGCTGAAGATGGTCTATTCAAACACGATTTAATGGCCTCAGAACGTACAGATGCAGGTACAGGGGTAAATCGAACGAATCGAATTTGTGAAAAAAACGACTGAAAGTGTTCGTTGCTTTTCCATTAACATAAGAGCCTTACCAGGTTTTTCTATAATTGCCATGCTTTATTTCACCAACTTCGGCATTATAATTACAAGTAGCACGAATGCAATGTACGTCAACACTTTATTTTTATATGTAACCTACAGGTGTTGCTATTCGTCATATCTATGTTACATTCGGAATCCCAGTAAATTTGTGCAGGAAATGTGTCTCCACGTACGTTTGTCTGTCTGCGCTTATAACATATTATGTCTGTTTCATTACTCCACCTAGCAACACCACTTTCCATCTTGGTTTAAGTGTGTTCATGCGTACAACATTAATTTTTATCATTAGTTTATCTACCTATCTACAAAATAATAATGATAATAATAATGTTTAGCTAAATAAATTAATAATTTTTGGGCATTATAAGTATGTGCTTCTTTAACATAGGATGCACTTTCAGGTCACCAAGGAACATTGAAAAGAGATATACAAAACAGGCTTTTACTCACGCATGATATCTTTGAATAAAAATATAATTTTAACAATTACCGCAAGTATGAAGTTTAGTAGAATGTTTAATGGTTATAAGCATAAAGTGGAAAATAAAGTGTTGAAGGTTTTACTAGTGTATTTATTGTTACTTAAAAATAAGTAAAAGGATACAGCATCGTAAGACTGAGGCAGTACGCATTTATACGTTTTATCGTTCCATTCATTTTCCTGAGCACAATACCATTTGTTGATCTAGAATCGACTGAGGCTTTAACTTATCTGCAGTAGATTTCATCTAAGCCAGTGTATCTAAGCCCACATAATCGTTTCGCTTTTCGTCTGCTTTGAATATTCTTACATAAAGTATAATCCAGTAATTTTACTGTGCCTTATCTTGAGATAATTTAACCCGATCGTATGTCAGTTTTATATATATTGACGGGAATAACTGGCTTTATATAGCTTAATAGTATTTGGTAAATATTCGACCTATATTCATGATTTAATGGCTGACGTTCTATTCCAAACGTGAAATGAATATAATCAAGATTTATAACATATACGTAGTTACCCGATAGAAAGTTGAAATTTGACATGTGAGCATTACTGTACTATGAATTTTTCTGAGTGCGTGATTTTTTACCACTAGGTTTTTGATCTAGACATCTCAATTTTTAGTGACAATTTGTATTGTCATTTCAGCGAGTTCCCTTTTCTAAAGATGAAGGTAAACTAGATGCACAAGCGGCTGCATCGTATACTCATGGTAAGAAGAAACACTGAGAGAAAGAGAAGAAGCTAGGAACATGGTCTCCATCGATTCGGAGTAATACCTTAGTACCACGCCAAAATTAAAAGTAGAATACATGTTCTAGGTGTCTAAGAACATGTCTAGTTGTCGAGATTTGACTCCCGTTGATAAACGTGTGCATACTGTGTGCAGTATGATTTTAGATACGCGGCCGTAATGATAAAAGCGCTGCCGTAAATATTAAATATTGGCTCATAGTAAGCCCCAAAAATTTACATATGCGGTCGTTGGAACAAGAATTTAGACACATTTTGAACGAATTTGGACGATAATATTGTAATGCACGTCTTTTTCTCCGCTTTTCCTGTCGCCCTGTAGACAAGTACATTATTTGCAACTGACAAGATTGCTAAACCAAACTAGCCACTAATACGCTTTTCAAGCATTAGCTTCGCGGGTTTCAACACAGCACTTAGGCATAACAAGTACTGCGCCTGGCAGTATTTTTGGTCAACACCCACATAGGACTACAGTGACATATATACAGTGACTTATACGGCCTCGTGGAGTATTTTTTTCACAAAACGTGTTTAGGCAAAATACAATAAATTTGTTTCACAATAATAATATTAACTATTTGTTTTAAAAAATCTATTGAGCCCTGCGGTTCAGCAAAATTAAGATCGACTGCAACCAGGTCAATGGTCTGGATGACTCCAAGGCTGAGAGCTGTTTTACCTTTTTTAAGTACATCTTCTATACTTGTGAGATAAGTGATATTCATTTATGCTAGTATCTATGCATATAGCAACGCCAGAGAACCGTAGCGTGACCATTTTCCTTGACCATGTTGTTGACATGAACTGTTTCCTCAAGCAAATTCTTGAGTTCAACCTCTAATGATACACCACTTTTCTATATTTAATGAGCTAATATCCAGGTTATAAATTTTTTAATGCATAGCAGTAGGTATTGATCACTTGAAATCTTGAATATAGTCAACTATAAACTCTTGTTTTGACGGCAGATGCTGAAGTATGCATTGCCGTAAAGATCTTGATGGTAACGACACAATTTAAAATCAACGTTCTGTGGATAACGGTTATAGTCACTGACATCCAGTCTTTCCAATTTCCTACGCCTTTAGCCCGTCGCCGGTTTTTTTCTTTTGTTACTAACAGTAAATGGCTTTCGTTTAGAGTCCTTAAGTCTACTTCTATAGCCAATTACATTTTTATGGAGCTACTGAGCAAACACGTCATGGACAAATGTCTGTCAGATATCTTACCTTTGCAAGTAAACCAGAATCCAATTTGTTGAAAAACCGTTTTTATAGAAAAAGTATGTTATCAGAATTTTTGCTAAAGATAACTATATACACTACCCTTATGTTTCGAAATGTACCATTCCTATAGGTCTTTTCGCGGAAGCGCTGTCGAGTTAAAGCTAATGTTGCGACGTTTATCAATTTATTAGACATTGCCGCGTTGTTGATAGTTTTTCATTTATTGTTCTGAAATTTTGCGTAAATGTGAGCAATATTTCGTACAAGCATATTGAAAATACCGTAGTATTATATTTGGGCATACACATTTACTTCATTTTTGCTTTTATTGTCTACGAAATGATGTTTCCTGGCCAATATCTCGACTTATTATTCGATTTCAACAAAGATTTACCATTTGCGACAGTAGAAAAACATTCACATTATTTATTTCTTCTTTTTGAAGATATTTATTTGAAATTACTCTGAATCATTTCAGGAAAAGTAGCTTTAGTTGCACGACTACTAATTGCATGACAGGAAAGCATATCTAGATCTTTTTACACCTGCAGCCATATTATCCGGCACTTCCTCTGTTATCAGGACATGACGAAGAAATTTTAAATCAGTATTTGCAAGTAGGCTTCTTTAGGTAAACCATTCTAATAAACGGGTGCCACGGTTTTAGTTTCTTATAGTAGAAAGCGGTCAATCACATTGACGTTGAGAAAAAAGATTTTCATGCTGATATTCGTGTTATGAATTATGGTGTTAGGATAAACATGCAAAACAAGGAAATATTTTTATTTATATTAATTGGGGCATTGTGTGAGGTGTCGCAATCCTATAGAATTTTGCTGTATTTTATTTATTTGTTCCATGTTTTCCGTATTGGCCTTCTTAATATGACATTTTGTGTGTGTTTCATATTTATTGAATCAAGTTAAAATTTTGAATCAAGCTAAACCTCGCACTACTCGTTAACCGTGTCTCGACCTTTGCCGGAAATTTAAAACTGAAGGTGTTTTCAAATTTTCTCTTAGCAGAACTAAGTTAATGCATTCACGGCTAAACCAGGTTTTTAGTATTTGGGTCGAAAGAAAATTCTAACAGCTATTGTGGGTACTGAGAAGAGCCTTGTAAAAAAATGTTTGCAAGTACAACAGTTGATTTTTTTCTATTATGTGTGGAGGGGCATATGGGAAAATCAAATAATGTGCGGATTGGGGCTATTGTAATTTTTCAGATATTCAATTTCAAAAAAATACTCTAAGAGGTCTTTTGCACAATGAAGGGACGAAAAAAATGTAAAAGGAGTGATTAACGCGATAGCGAGACCATTTGTCAATATAGTTCCTGTTTATGCTGTGGGAGAGTTTTTTTTTGTTAAACTGATAATGGTCCTGTGTATAGTGTTTAAACATTGCGCACTTTGTCTCTTTTTGAAGCGTCTCTTCTTTTATTATCTAACAAAAGCACCGCTAGCCATCCGCATAGAAAACGCTAGCATTATATTACCATCGGACGTCACGGTTGCTCCGGTTGTTGGCATTGAACATGATCCCTCACTTTTATCGCTTGTAAAATCGATCAGGCAGTGTTCTAACAGTTTCTTGCAAAAATACGTACGTCTTATATATGTACACTTTTCTTCAGCTACGGCTGATGTTTAGTAGGTTGGCAAAAGAGCTGGAAGGCGAGTTAGAAACGTGCACTAAAGATAATGATTATAGAACCCTTTTCAACCAAAAATGAACAAACACCGTGATACACGTATGCACAAACTAAATAGTTTATCGATTCGTTTCCTGAGCTAGCAACACGCATTTCTGTGCTGGCATGCCTCTTGTTAAGTAGTGGAAAACTCACGCCCTCAAACTCATCTCCTCCACTCCTAGCTGTCACATCAATATTTTTTGTGTGATTCAAACGTAAAATTCAAATACTTTCGAAGCTAAACATTATTTATTACTACGTATTTTTCATTTATATTAATGCGATACAAACTTTTACGAGAAAAGCATCCATTAAGTTATTAAAAACTCCGCGCAAATGCTGCAAATATTATTTACGTCTTCGAAGTGTATTTGGTTGTTTAAGAAAAAATAAGTAAGCGCACAAAAATAATCGATTACTAGCACTGGGCCAAAGCAGCTTTGTGCAATATTCGATTTGCTATCATTCTGTGCCAAGTTATCTGCTTTAAACATGTGTTAACGATTGAACTCTGTATCTTTTCTGCAGATTTTTATAAAGCGCTTAAATTAAACTACTCTGTCGTTACTTTCAATAAAAAATCTACTCATATACTGAAGGTTCTTAGTAAACATCACACGTTCTAACAACGTAACCATGAGCGAGCACACCAACAAGGAAACCATGCCCTACATCTATTTATCAGCTACCAGTAATTTTTAAATTCGTCAAATTTTGATAAGAAATCTAACCTAAAAGCTGTACTCTAGGATGTTGATGCATTTCGTTAAATAAAAAACAGATACCCTAGGAAATCTGTGCAGTGCCAAAGATTTTCATTAAACGCTTCCTTTAAATCTTTCTTTAAAGCTTTCTTGAATGTTGTATTGGTAAGACAGAGAACATAATGGGCAAGTCCAAACTGTAGGCAGCAATAAAAGGCCTATAGAGTGGCATCAACAGTCTGCACGTAAGTTGTATATTTTTCCAATAATTTCTATTTTTTGTTAATTGAGAGTCTAGCTACGAAAAATGGTTGATGTCATTCATTCACTGGAATTAAGTTATGCCAATTGTAAATTCGCTTCACAACGAGTAACTCCACCGCGACTGACTGTTTCTTACTTAATTCTTATTCAACACTGATCGAAAATTCATAATATGCAGGAATTCATAGATATTGTAATATGCACATACTATGTATACGCAAATTACCCTTTTTTCGATGTTATTTTTCTGGCCATACAGAAACCATCAAACCGCCCCGCAGTGCAGCATAAAGTGTTCCATTACACTAAAATGCCCCGCTGAGCGGTTCGCCCATTATAATTGTAATAAGTGACGACGAACGTTAATTCATCTTCGATGCTACTCGTGAACGAAATGGATTTATACAAACAGGGTGCCGGGGATAAATTACAACCTGTTTGGACAAGTTTTCTGCGGACGAGTAAGAGTGGAGCGCCCTTGAACCCTGCTCCCCGTACGTGCATCGCTCACTCACAAGTCGGGAGTTGCCCACATGTCGTGCTAACATCGGAAATGCAGAATGCAATGTGTGGTTAGCGCTTGCGATGGTCTACTATGTGGCGGTGTGATTCGGTTCTTTCGTAAAAAAAGGAAGCGATCAACACTTGCAGTTTGGAATGGAAATTGGTATAGTTGCTAAGGGGAGATGACTGTCGATCCACTTAGAGCAGAGAGAGTTAGTATTCAGGCAGTGACCGGTGGCCGGTAACCAATTGGTAGTAGGCATACTGACTTCTTAGCTTATCTTGGAATATATTTAGGCTCATAGCCCCTAATTGGATAAAGCTGACACGTCGTTTTTTAACGAGAAAATTACTCAAGGGGACCGCTGACTACACAGACCACACAGAATGTGGGATGCCGAAATGCTCACTCCGTGATAGGTTTAAGCAGTGGCATTGCTTAAGCCTACACTTCTTCAAATGTTATTATTATATTTAACAAGGTAGTGAGAAGCATGGCTGTGACGTTTATTCGATGTAGTGTATAATGAAGATATTCTTTTTAAAATGTAATGAAGATTATTGAAATATATTATTATTCAAAATATACAAATGATATAAACAAAATATGTCTAAAAACATTATTGTTTCAATAATTTTTGAGGCTAATTAGTTCGGAAAAAGTCGTTAAGTTATTCGACTGTTACGTCGAATAACAAAATATGGAGTACCTCAACTGTACCTGTTATTAAGATTTTTTTCATAGAATTTGACGTTTCTTTTTTTGCGCAAAATTTAGTAATCGAAATGAGTGTTATCTTTCGTTACAAAATTATCACGTAGGCAAGATTTTATCGGCACGCTTCCCACAAGCCCTATTTCTGAGACTTTCTCAATGTATTTCCTTTTTATAAATGACTATAAGCTTTAGTTAATTTGTAGTGATTGAAGTCGATTCGAGTAAATTAACTCGAATCTACAAGGATGTTTGCATTGAGCAGCAATTAATGAAACCACCTTAGAGACGGCCCCGTAACATAAGAAAAAGATAGTTGAAAAATTCCTTAAGTACACGATTCACACGGTTTACAAAAGCAGTTTATTTAAAAATCAATACATATACAATAATAGATGTCTGTGTAAGCAAGAAAATTCAATAAACGTAACACATGAATTTAAGAAATGATACAGCACATGTCTGTATTTATATTAGCGTCCCTCTGTTGGTACTGGCTGCCTTCTAGCGCTGACGGAATATGTGTCCAACGGTGAGCACACCCCAAGAAACATATCGAGGCGCTTCTGAAACGGTTTCTTATAAGCAAGCCGCCTTGGAACGTCATATGTATCTTATTTTCACTTGCAATACTCGCTAGTCCGGAGTAATATTATTATAGAACTACTACCAAATAAAGTGATCAAATATTACAGCTATTGGTCATATCCGTAATTGTAGTCTGGATGTTTTGTGAAGTGAGAAGATCGGAAACTGGTGATGGAACTTTTCCTAAAGACTTTCTGTTGAACAGATGAGCTTATTATATAACATCACTTCACATTCTTCATTACTGGATTATCAGATGACGCTGTTCTTGGCCCTCACTCGCCTTCTAATTGAGTTTCTTAAGGCGCGACGTTCTTGCGGAGAATTTTGTGGGTTCGTTTCGCCACCTTGTGGATGAAACACAGTAAAGTCGTGTCCAACAAGGGCATCGAAACTCTGCCGCTGATGACTACGCAAATCCTTTCGATCTTCTTCGTGTGTTGGTGTGTCCTCTACGGACGTATCGGACTGGGGCTGCTCAACATTCTCGAAGTCCGTATAGTGGCTATCATCTGGTTGAGACTGCTTGGCTTGGCTATCGAAAAGGAAGGTTCCGAGCCTATTCGGAACGTACGGGACAGCCCGCTCGATATCTGTGTCATAATGCAGATTGTATCTTGTACCGACGCGGTCGTTAATGTACGCAAAATACCTGGAGTATTCGCAAGGTATGGCATCTTCGGGATGTGAGCACGATAGGGTCAATTGATCGAAGACTGTCTGGTTCCCGCAAACAAATGAGTAGTGCTGCATCCCGGTCTCCATTGGGTTGCAAATGTGAAAGATCCTGCATTGATGGTCTTCGTCAGCAAAATAACCGTATGCATCGGGACAGTGGAACGATGTTTCGAGTTGGTCCACTAGAAGCTCTGATCCGCTTGGCAAGTCCACCAGTCGGGCTATGGCGCTACCGAAGAACGCTAGAAAGCAGTTATAGTAAAGCCGAGACTGAGAGTCATTGTAAGTGCGCAATGGACGTAATACCGGGCAGCCAAAAAACAATAGCTTACCTTAGTTTTCATCAGGAGCTAAGCAGCCACCTTTAGTGGTATTAGCTGCTCGAAAGATATGACAGCAGTCGTTGAGACGAAAAACCAAAAGTTGGTCGCAGAAAACCAGTAGAATATTGGCATAGCTTAATATTCCAGTTTGCGGAAAATGCCTTCAAAGGTACTAAGAGTAAATGTTTAGAAGTCTAAAACGGTTAATGCGTTTAAGAAACAATGCGCTATACTCTTATACATAGCGTAGCATTGGCTTGTGCGTACACACATAGCGTATTCTTGAACAAAAACTCTGATTTGGCATTTGTACGACTTTGTCATTAGTCCATGCACATAAAACGCAAAATGCACATGAAAAATGCATATGACGCAGTAGATTTCGGTATTGTTTTAAAAATTCATATAAATTGCTTCTTGAAATACACGACTGACTGGATACTAAGCAAGTATTAGTCCTTGTAATAAAATATGCATTATTTCAGTAAACGAAGGGAAAACAAGGTTTGAGCTTTTCTCAAAACTTGTTATATAATACTGTACATGAACAAGGCATAATACGATATCGCAGCATACATATAACACACTCATTAACAACTGAGACGGTCACGAACACAAGACATTCTAGTGAACCCATTGCAGCGCATGCATATAAGCTGCATCGAGAACACATACTAGATTGTGTGTTCTTTCACAATCACCTCACTCGAAACACCCACACACTCGAGGAGCAACACTCGTGAATCGATCGTGGTGATAACATGACACATTTGCAATGTACACGGTCATCTGAAATCAGTGGTCTCCGTTGTGCATAAGTGTTAGCTACATGCGAAAACTGCTCATGCAGATTATTTTGAACTCAGGGAAAAACACACCAAAGATCAGAAGGCGAACGGGAATCATTAGAGAAAGAAGCATTTCTTCCGTTGGTTCGTCTTCAACGGCCAGCTGGTGACGGATATTTTTGTGACAGTTACGCGCTGGCTTATGTAGCCATCAGAGGAGGGGGGAAGAGAAAGAAAAGTGTTAGTTGTGCGGTGAAGAAGTACCGTTTTGATGAGTGTCGCTTATGTATATCTCAGGGCTGAGGCGGCATCAATGTTAAGGGAAGGATTCAGTCCCGTAATAGTTCTGCTACCAGAAGTCAAGTAGAATGACTATTGGTCAAAAACAGACGCACACACCTTTTGCGCGGGTATAAACATCGGCTATTGTGCCATCGAACCAGCTCGTCGGTGCGGAGCAAAACCGTCAATCCGTCTGACATAACGACGTATGCACACGAAGAGCCCTGCTTGACGAATCGCAGAGTGCACGAAGTTAGACCCGACTAAAAAGTGTCACGCGACGCAGATTCAGCCATGTCAATGGCAAACATGATGCATACCGTATAAATGAAGTATCATTGAAAAGGCCAGGGACGCGGTGTGAAATTGTGTGATAAGAGAGGAAGGGAAATAGAACGGAGAACGTTCTAGGCCAACATCGTTTAGCATTATTGAATACATTATTAAATAGACAGGTAGTCTTTAGGTACGATCAATGCTAATGAGCAGTACGTTAACGAGCTAACTAGAAGCACTGCTTAATATTTAGCGTGTGATGAAACTAAACAGACGCTGAGCTGCTCAAGATATACTCATCAGAAAATAATACACACAAATAAACGTCCCCCACAGTAGCTGAGCGACTATTGTCACTAAAACCCTCGTAATAGAATTTGTTTGAAACGCGTAAAATGCTGATGTTGCCCGATAAGGCAGACGTCTACAGGAAGGAAAATGATGCTTTGTAATGACGCCATTAACATAAAACTGATTTGTAAATAGAGATAATAATTAGCATTTAGTTTTGTTATCTTGCGAATTCATGTTATATTCAGCAAAGAAATACGTTACTATACTGGATGTTTAGAACGTTCCGCTGCAATATTATGTATGCGCAGTCTCTGAGCAACTTGCAGTTTCTGAAAAGTTGAGCACTCTGCATCAAGTACTTGATCGGTAATACGTCCACCAGGCAATGGGCATAAAACCTATTGAGCTTGTTTAAGATACTTTAACTCTTTTTTTGTTTTTGTAGGTCAATCATAATTCTCCGTTTATTCTGATTAAGAAAAAAGGCAAAAATATTTGTTATGTTTCTACTAGTTACATTATAAATGTACAGATATTTAAGATGGTATTGCCAGTTCCGCGGGGGCACAAACCTGTTGATCAATTAAATGTAAACATCATTGCTGATGAGAAAATCTATTCAAAACAGTATTCACTATGGCTCTGACTTCCGTAGATCTTGCTCAAAATATTAGTTCAATACGGGAATACAATTAGTTGGCGACACGCAGTGAGTGATAAAGACGCACGATTGCTTATGTTCTGTGGAATCGGTTCTGGTTTTTTCATATACGAAGATTTTTAATACGAAATGGTGAATATGGACCGTTCTGATGTACTGGTCGTCTTATGGAAACTAAATATGGAAATAATTTTTTTCTTCTGGGTGAACGCAGCTGACTGTAAAGCTAGCGTTTTCAATTCGAGTCAAGGCCTCAAATCCCGCTAGTGATAGCAATTTTTTGTTTACTCTATCTGCTCAGGCAATTCGAAATAATGTCAAAACAATAATCTAGTTTAAAACGAGGGAATTCCAAGAAATTCCTATTGGAACACAAGTTAAGGCAGTAAAGCTCAATGTGGCATTATGAGCACAGATATTGACAAGTCGAAAAGCAGCAAGTATGTGTACTACTACGTGGTATGAATAAACACACCTAGGAGTTGTCGCGTAGGTAAAATGGAACGAAACGGTTACTTAATAATTTATGTATAAACCAAGCCCTAATGGCTATGAGACTCAAAAGACACCGATGTCGCGGAGCAGACAAGAGGGTCCATTTCTGGGCGCCATGAAATCTGCGGGTTGTTTATTTAGAGACGCTAAGTGGTTACACACGATGTCACAGAAAGATCTAAAAAATTATATCAGTGGCAAAAGTTGATTCAAAATCCACGAAACAAGCGCGTCGAAAGAATGGATAGTGTATCCATATTTACAAACGAGTTTTAAAAATAATACATATTTTTTTTCACGCAATTCCCTCTAAAACCGTACGTTGTGTATGCGCTTAACCAGATACCGTGATCGTTTTTGCTTCATTTGCTGGAGCGTGTAAAACATTTCGTCCATTCTTTCAAGTGATAAAACTAAAACAAGTCGGTAAGAATTTCTTTAGGTAATCCCCTTTGGAAACCTTTGCTCAGTGTTTACGCTATCATACGTGGGCTGATTCTGGTTTCGGCTAAAAGCGTAGGTTTACCTCTAGAAACTTTTTTTCTTCAAATAGCAACGCTCCATTAATTAAGAATGTAAGTAAATTAAGAAGAAGTGACAGAGCCACCTGTATCAGTTTGGGATGAAGTAATGGAATATAATGTAATTGTAGTCGCTTCAGTCAACGTTACAACAGATATGTTACTTCTAGCAGACTACACACCAGTCATGAAACATGGACAATTAGAGTCCTTTTTTCGTTGCCATTGATTGCCGATTATAGGAATATTGAATACTCGTAGCCTATTGAATCAGAGAAATTATATTAAATACAGCAAGTCGATTCTATCTGTTGAAATGCATTATTTTTCGTACTATTATGTTTATCCAACAGATATAGACGGTAAAAAATTCTATAAAAAGGATTTTTAGTCTAATCTCAGTTACTGATTATCCACATCAAAAGCTGCTGTTCATTTGCATACTTCCGTTGTAACCACACGTTTTCAGCATATATACGATCTACAGTACTTATCACAAAATGTTGAGTCATTAATGTTAGGACTTAACAATCTGGGGTTAACAAACCTAAAATCTTGTTGGCTTTCATCAAAAACCGGCGCACGGAAAAGACAGCCGCCTTCATGCGCGCTGAATTAAAATACTCCCGATTAACCTTCTTTTTTCTTC
>MNPL01012037.1:0-15149 GCA_002081605.1 Tropilaelaps mercedesae
TATATATATATATATATATATATAGACAAACATTTAAAACTAGCATCAATTAAATTCGACTATTATCGGCGTTTACGCTTAAGAAGCCGATCAAATAAATTGCGTTGCGAAAGTTCATTTTCAGAAGGCCAACGTCGTTCTGCTCGGATGCCGGACTGGCCTGCATTTCCAGCTAATTCGACCTCTTCATCAAATTATGTTATGAAGTCGTCATCAAATCGTCCTCAAATCGTTCTCGCCCCTTTGTCGACCTAGTGGGAGATTCGATAGGCCGTAACCTGACGCCGCGCCCATAGTCGCTGTGAAACGAAACACTGTTTCACATAGAACGTTCTCTTTGTCGACGGTTCAAGAATCTCGTTTGGCTTGCGCTGTGCTCAGCTTGTCAACGGTGTGCCTAATGTACTCTCGTTTCTTTGAAATGCGCTAAACGTTACTCGAACGACTCATCCGCATCACAAAAATATACAACAATACATCAACATGCGAGGCCAACGAGGACGTTCTCGTACACTCACTACTGAAGCTTACCGGGGTCGTTCTGGGCGGACCGATTGGGTGCGTAACGTAGTTAAAACATCGCCATTGCATCTACCCTCGAAGACGGACTTTCTCTGCCACCCAAAGGACAGGCTGCTGACCTAGGCATGCCGATCGGAGAAGGGCTATTTAGAAAAGTTTGCGGGCAGTCTAGGTCCTTGCTGTTTTCGTTGATAGGGCGTAGAGCTCTGTTCTCGAGTAGCTACGCGAGGCCTACAGGAAGTTATGCGATGGCGTCAGCGTTGACACGGAAAAAGTGATTCGTCGCGGTTGGCGGTCCAAGGCTGCATACAACGCTGAGGATCCAGCTAGCGAGATTCCGTCCGGCCGAAGGTGGAATATCCTATTGGACGTTTGCACTCTTAGTGTACTCTTAGTGCGAGGCCACCGATAAGTGTTAAGCCTCGACGGACTGGAGAAGGAAAACTAAGCGAAATAGATAGCCGGCATATTTCACAATCTCCCAAACGGAGCGGCCCCGAGGCTACACATCTCATAGCTGACTGGTTCCTCAGGGAGGGTCAGTCTGCGGAGGCCTGCGGGGGCTCCGCCCCTCGACCGCATCGAACAGAGGGGTGGGTACCTCCTTCACGTGGGCTAAGGTTGATCTAAGGGGGTGCCAGCCGCTGACGGTGTCTCTACCGTCTTCAAGGTAGGAATTTTTGTCAACTTCGTCTCACGTTGGGTCGCTCGTATTCGCGAGGGGGCCAAACGGGTTTGGCGGGGGGCTTCCTTCGTGTTTCATGTTTATGACTGCAAAATTATAATGAAAGGTCGCTTTTGACTGAAAGCTGGCTTTTCTTCGGATCTATGAGCTTAACTCAAACGTAACACGTTGGCACCATAATTTGATGAATTCTCTTTGTTGAATAATTTCGAATTATTTATTATTCGATATTCGCGTTAAGAAGTCATATTCAGCTTCTCGTATCTCGTTTATAACAGCGAGACGTAACACGACGAGGAAATTATTTTTCATATATCTTTTTAGTACGCCTTCGTTTCCTGGTAATTCGTCTCAATTAATCTCGTATATCGTCTCGGTCGGCACAGAGAGTGGAGTGCAAGGGTAACTTCTAACTCGGTTTCCTCATAGCCGGCAACGAACACGGCTGGAATTCGCCTTTTTTAACACAGTTCGCCCACACGTCCACGTGAGCTGTTCCAAGCTTGCAGTATGAAGTCGATTCGGCCAGCTTCTTTTGGGCTTTCCTGGCCAACATCCAGCTATGGGAGTGACATCAATTATGTATGTCAACGAAGAAATGCTGCCGGTCTTATTTGCCATTGAGCCTGTTTGTAAAGTTTGTTGTAAAGCCTGTTTACTTTGAAAACTTTAATTTGGTTTAGAAGCAACCGATCAGCGTCCAACCGAGTTAGTTACGCAAACATTTCACAAAGAAATGCTCATTCAACTTCAAGTCAACCTTTATTGTTAAAGCCGATGATGATATAAAAAAAAGTGATTACGTTCATGCGGTCTCCTCACACACATACATTCGGCGAAAAACGCACCTAGGTCGTTGATTAACCTGGCTGATTATTAGGGCGTCAGCTCTACCAACGTACCTGGCCTCGACCCACACCGCGACACTATTGGTGCGTTAGGCTCTTCCGAGTTCTAATGAACAGTTACATTATCTTTTTTCAACTGTTACTTGATCAACAGTTATTTTGCGCTAGTGCGCCATGTAGGCATACATTGCGCGCCATTATACTGCTCCCTGTATCGTTTATTTAGATGAAATCGTGGAATATTCCATTGTTTTTAGGTCAATGCTGCGCATAAACGGACTCTTCGCAGTCGTCGGCGTACCCTTCAGAAAACGTTCAGACGTTTGCGAGCCTTGCGTTTCGATTTTCCGCAAAATAGTCCCCAGTTTACTTTTGTAACAAGGTTAAACGGAGTCGTTCCTTGGGTCGCGGCATTTTAGATGGAGTTCTATCAGCCCAATTCGTCAAGGTGGATTTGTGTGAGGTAAACATTAGCAGTAAACACCCAGGTTGTTTGTTATTAACTGTTTCGTCGAGCCACTGGATGTTGTTTCCATTGGCACCGGTCGAGTCTAACATCGACCTATCTTGAGGCCGCTTGCTCTCATAGTAATGGCAGTGTATCCCCCTTATCGGGCGTTTGTTTGTTTATTGGGTGGACAACTCAAGGGTGGTAAGGGTTTATTCAAGCACGCGACATCTTATGTCCTTATTCGTCATAATACGCCTCGCTCTGCTCTGCGTTTGGCAGTCGATCGTGGCTAGTTATATGTACCGGGTGTTTGGTAAATGCGTTTTTGCTTCTTTTTAGAGAACGGTTGTAAATCAAATTAAAAGTGTTAGAAAGCTACTTTCATGCAGTTTAATTGCTCATTCCATGGGGGAGCTGAGCGTCTGAGAGCTCTGTAAACTGTCGAGAACTTTTTATTAATTTATTTATAATAAAAACATTTCGATTACTTTGCGAAAATATTTTGGAATTTACCACCTGATGGATTGTCCGTTTTTAAAATATAATAGTGTTAGCATAATATAACTAATTCTAGAGATGAATGCATTTTGAGCGAAGCTATTTTCTAATCCAATGAGCTTTGTGCTATTTCATCTAAATTGGGTTGCTTGATCGGACCATGAGGTGGCACCTGATAAACCTGGTGTCACAATTTGTGCTCGATTAACCAGATTAATAGTACAGTAAATATCGGAACGTGCTTCTTCGGTTAGATACACAAAAACTCGCTCTTTTGTAGGCGATTTTGAATAGCCTTTCAAATTGCTTATCGTGTTTTTACGGACTAAAGACAACATTGATCTTGTACTTAAAGCCTTAAATCCACCCACTCCACACAAAGGTTATTTAAAGTGTGTAGGGTCAATAAAATCTAATTTTCGAAATATTGCCTGCTGTTCCAGCCCCGCTGTGTTTATTTCGACACACGTATTGCTACCAGATGTTGCGCGTATCGAAATGCTCGTGCAACACCCTTTCATAATTTATCCACTATTGAAAATGATAACTGTATCTAAGATATTATTATACTTCAGTCTATAAGTTTGCTTGCTGCCTTTTTTTCTAAACATGACTTCCCAGCAGATGCGAAATTCTTACGTAGAGGTTGTAATTCATCAAGAATAGGTCTGCGTTTTTTCGTGAAATGCGGTTTAAAACGTTGTGCCATGACACGATATACGATTGGAAACGTAACAGCTTCTCTGTGTGCTTGTCGTAGAGCTTCGAGAACCGCATCCGGATGATTGTGAACTCCCCCCGCCGGATAGAGGAAGACTGGGTGGGAAGAGGTGCCGAGGTGGTCACATCAGATCAGCCTAATCCCTACATTGAGTAGAAACCATGGCAGGCGGTCGGGCGGCCTAGGGCCGGGCCTATTCGCGAGATTGCGTGGAGTCAGCGCGTGATAGTAATAGTAAACGTGAGGTGGTTAGAGAAAGAGGTAAAGAAAGGGGATCAGGCTAAAGTGTATCTGCATGGTAGTGAAATGCTGGATCCCGTTGGGTATCCGCCACTTAGCGATGCTAGCAAAAGTTGAGTCTGACCAATGAGCGTAAGACCTGCACTGACGGTCGAGAGGATGAAGGCGTGAAGAGCAACAGAACAGCAGTAATTGTGGCTCCGTCGATTTGTTGGACACTGGAGACGACACCGTACTCAATCCGACGGACTAGCTTTAGCCAAACCGGCTCATTTCGTCTGTCGCTTTCCTTGTTCAGCGCTTGGAACAGGCTCACTATCTTGCGGATCCGCGCCTGGAGGTTGTTCCAGTGTTTGAATGTCCGTTGCAACTGACATGCAGACATTCGTATTGTTGCAACCGGAGTCTGCTGACCAATGGGGGCGTCTTCAGATGGGCGCGCAAGTCGGTCAAGTGAACTCTCTAATCATGTGGAATAAACACTCACAGCTCGAAAAGATGGTAAGCCGTTACAGAGAGGGAGAAGTCATGAAACGTCGCAGAAGCGACCGAAGACACGACAGCTATTGTGGAATGACGAATGCGCTGGGATGGAACGATCGGCGCGATAGGATAGGAAAAGAGGAAACGACAAGGGGTTCCGGTAATGGGAGAATCGAGAGGCCTCAAAACAACTTTAGTGAATGGAGTATCATCGTGTTTAGGTAGGGGGACCTGAAGGACGGAAGACAAATACATACACGTCATATATATATATATATATATATATATATATGTATATAGTGTCTGTGTGAGTGTTGGCTGAGACTCTTACCGGTCTCGAGTTATGCACAATACCCCCAAATATACAGGCTCAATAAAGAAGACTCAATAAAGAAGATCTCATACCTGTCCCCGTGGCGCACAGTGGCCCAACAGATGACATTCGTGACTGTTGCAAAAGCCAAAGGTTTGCGTCGTTGCTGTGAACGCCCATCTGGTGTGACATCCATCTTGGCCAGCTACAGCTACACGCAGGCTTACAGATCACTTACGCAGAAGCCTCTCATCATCCTCGTGCAAACAAATAACTGTATTAGAACTGCCGAAGCAGCACAATTATGACAACAACAACAACAACAATGTTTCATTTTGTTTATGTCATTTTCCACAAGCCCTATTGTTCCCGCTGTGGCAACAATTCGCTGGGGAGTCTCTTGGTGGTTTGCTCGTAACTGCATTTCCCACGAAGTTAACCATCTATGAGTTACGTTCTAATTCTTTGTCCTAACACAAACTGCGTTCTCTGTCTCTTGTTCCCGTGTCTGTGCTGGAAGAATGAAAATCGTTCATCTCCCATTGCCAACGTAACGTTCAAACCGTATCTACGGCACGGACGGGATAGGCGGGAGGGGATCTGCGTTACCTCGTCGTTCTAGTCAGACGCCGGCGTCCTGATCGGGAGCGCCTCTTCTGTTGTTTGTGGTTTGACTTTTACGCCACTCGCTGAACACACTTTTGGTAGTCGCTGAACGCCTGTTAGCTAATTCTCTTTAGTCGCTCTTTTGTCTCGTGGGATTGGGTAAATATCGCCGAGACGAACGTATAGGACAAACTCTCGACGGACGGCATTTGACGGATGTGCCAGTGGATTAGGCGCACTTCAGCGTCTGTAGAGGGGCTCATATCAGACCACATTTTGGCTTTAGTTTTTAATGTCGATTTCCAATGGTGAGACAACGAATAGTCGGGCTATATAGCCGTTAACGGCCTTGAATACATTTTCTGCATTTTCTGGCACTTTCTGCCGAGCCGTACATTCCTTTTGAAGAATCTGACGAACTTCAGAGAGCGGATGGGAGACGTTTGGAGCCGGTAGGAGTTCCTAGAGTTTGGAGTGGCTAAAATGTGGCGGTTTTCCTACGCAACGTCTGTTGTTGTGTTTAACCTTGAGCTAAGTTTTGCTTTATTCTCATCAAACGTTTGGGGTTTTTTTTATCTGCAACAGTAAAGTAACTTGCTTTGGCTGCTCGTCTCAAGCTTAGGACCGCCTTCGCGTTACGTCGAGTGACGATGTTTTCAGCCCGTAGCACCTCAACTACAACTGACAAGACGATTGCTACTTTCTGGAGCCCGAGTTCACTTCGTATGCTTAATTCTTTGTGGTCGGCGGGTTCTCGGCATAATTTGAAACTGGTCCCAAGCGTGAAACGAAGACGGTCTCCAAAGAATTTACTTGTGATTCTACTCCAACTTGCCATCCGATCCGTCCATGTCGCCATCTTTCCGTGGAAAATAATCATTCTATTCGCTTTCGTTTGAACGTTCAACATCGAGTGGACTCGTGCCCGCCAGCGACACTAGCAAAGTCCCAGAAGTCCCAGAGTTGTCGAGCAGATCTATGAGTTCGTGAGCTGCGCCCGGTCGCCCGCACGCTACGTAGAGGGTTTCAATGGCTAAATAAAAATAGTAGAAAAACTTGCTAGACAAACAAGTTTGACGTACATGTATGTGTATGGGTGTTTGCATGTGTCTGTAGGTGTCCGCGCATTTTTTGCCGATACGCCGAGCACTGTATGCGCGAGCAGACGGCGGCGTGCACGCGCGGGGGGGGCAATTAACGGGGCAAAAAATCGATCTCAGTCAACGATGATTACCGTTACCACTCGATGCCAAGAAGACAGGCCAGCTCCTGACAGTGAGAAGGGTCGTTTGAGTAGACACAAAAAAACGTGGGTCGTTGTAGTAGGACATAAAGTTAAGATCGATCTAAAAAACTTCCGCTAAAGGAGAAGGCGAATGTTTACGAGCAGCCGTGCCGCGATTTCGTTGGCCACCAGCGTAGCGTGTTGCGTTGTTTTAGCGTACACCACCTCTATACGTCTACCTTGGATCAATATTACTTCGCTGTGGCTGTGATCGAAGCGGCCTGTCGGCTCACGTCGAATGTAAACGAAGCGGGGCTCATTGGCGGCGCTTAGAATGCCGAGTTTTCGTCTTTAGTACTGCCAGGTAGTCGCGTCAGTCTTGTAATGTTTAGCGGTATAGTATACGCAATGCACTATATACTATATAGATGCCGAACAGCCCCTTTCGTGGCGGTTAGGTGACAACCGAAATTAATGTGTATATGGACACTCTGGCTGCTAAACTCGGTTTTATCGCTGTTCTTGGGCTGTTAACCTTTGTTGAAATAACCCAATTTGCAGCTCTTCAGCGACAAAAAGCAATTTCCGAATTTCGACTCAATGTCGATGTCGTAGATCAATCCACTGATTCAGCTCAGCCTCGCAAACGTTCTTCAAAAGGCTTCACCCAATATTTTCGATTTGCCAATCCGTATAGAATACATTCGGCGAGTGGGCACCAGCCCAAACTGTCAATCTTTGTAGTAGCGCCAGCACATCAGTAATTGTTAGTGCATTCATTTGTTTTTACAGTGGTTTGGTAATACTGAAAAATAGATACTATGATACAGTACCAGTTATCCAAAGGCACTCAAGAACACCACTCCTAGTTTCGCCACGGCGTTTCCTACGACGGTCGCTTTTCTGACTTCGTTCACTGCTCTCTGAAGCTGCTGTTACCCGCGTTATACGGCCTCGTTACGATGCTACGTTTCTTCGCTTTTTTTCGTTAAAAACCACTTTTTTCTCTCGCGCGTGGCTTGCCTTGAACTTTACGTTATTCTGTGGCCCCGCTTCAACAGGCGCTACGACATAACAAAAGCGCCCAGCCGCTTCGTTCGGCGCCATGTTCAATGCACGTTATGCAGCTGCTCAGGACGATGTTGACGAACATGGCCAATGTGCTCAGGTGCCTGCTTATGTTGTAGCTATGCCAATTAGATGGGTTATCTAAAATGTCTACGCTCTTACACACAATTTCGTCTGGTTGAACCTGGCACACGGTAAATGACAACGACGTACGAGCGTTGTTCGCGCACGCCGTAGAAGAGTCTGGTTTTTCACTGACGTAGCGCTTTATGGGGCGTTATTCCATAGGGGCCTGCGTTAGCATAGCCATAAAGGCGCAGGTCGGTTGTTTTACGTAGAAGTTAGATCTGCTGGAAACAAATTAAAGCGAAATCCGGTCCGCTCCGCTGGAAACACGAGTTACAGTGTCTGATGGTCGGTTACTGTGTTTCAGACTCATAGAGATCGTGTTTCCTCGTTCGAGTATGTTATTAATTTCAGTTAATTTTTCGGAACAGTCGCATAGTATATATTGATTGGACTGCTGCGTCTGAAATACACTGCGCCATATCCGTCAAGTGGACGCCGTAAATTCTAGGTTTACGACTTATCGAAAAAAGTGATTTAACGTGGTTTGTGCGGCGATTGAGGGCTCGCCCGTCTGTACAGGGTAATACAATGTCCTTAATAGTCATGCAGTGAAAACCATGTTTTGTAGCTCCTTTGGATTATAGGGTCTAAAATTGTCAAAACGATTAACTGAGAACGGTTTGTCTTACAGAAAAATTCGTTGTTTGTTTGCTAGGTAATTCGGACGCACGCAGATATCAAATGAATTTTTTCAATTCACCCTTTATTTTGAAATATTTTTTATTTACATTGTAGGAAATGAGTTCTTGGTATATTTTCGTTAATGCATGTGTATGGTAAATAGAAACAATATTACCGGTCTTGGCGTGAACTGACGACAATCTGTAACGGATGAAATTAAAATAACGATATTACATACTCCAATGGCTATGAAGAACGTTTGTAGTTAGTGGGCTGTGAAACAATGCAATTTTGGGATTTTTGTCATCGACACGCTGCAAGAGCTTCGTTAATACTTAGACGTCTGCCGGCCAGGTTTTATTCTTAGACTTACCCTTTTTTAGATCACTAACCGAAGATGTCCTTAGTTCTGTTGTACGAAAAGTCATTACATAGCTAAGACGATATCGCCGTACACCGATCATGGCTAACTACGACGTCCTGCTCAAGGCACGTCGAAATCAGCCCAATGGCCTAGGGCCCGTTCCACCGCTCCAGAAAGGCCTATCCTTGCGGCGCAAAATATTCAGCTAGGTGAGGCTAAAATAATACTTGACGCTCTGAACATTTCACGGCCTTCAACGGGCATCCCTCGAATGATGCCGCATGTATATGCTAGGCTGAGAAGTCCACTGGAGGACAGGATCTAGCAAGCAATGAAATTTCTCCTATAACAGCCTCTCCAATGCCGCCCATATATCAAAAGCAGACGGGGCGCGTCGCTTCACAAACAGACGTATAAAAACCTGCCAACAAACCCGAACGGTGCGCCACCGTCCCGTAACCGAACCCCCCGCTGGGCAGAACGCCCGGGCGCCGCCGCTGTCGTCGGCCGAGCTTGCGAATTCAGTTGACTTCTCCCTACCCCGCTCCGAAAAAAACACGAAACTGTCATCTACGAAAGTCGCATCGCGTGAAAACAGAGTGTCCTCAGCCCGCATTTAGACAATGGACATGACAAAAATGCCTACTCAGCGTGAATCTCCAGCCGAACACGATGATTCTATGGCGAAGTCAGTGCCTCGCGTGATGGATAACCAGAAAGAGCCACATTTAGCCGAAAAGCGGAAGAACGACGAACAGCGCTTGAAGCGCCTGGCGGTGGACGGAAGATGAGTAGAACCTTCTGCAGAGTTGACACAGCTCATTAGTACGGCCTTTTTCAAGTAGTTTTATGCGAATTTTTGATAGATCAGTTAGGTGACTGCTGCCGCCTGCTCGTCCGCAACAGCGACGCGAGGCCGTAGCGTTGAGCCCAACTATGACTTTTTAATGGACCGGACAAGCGAGATTTTTGCATTCTTCTTGTAACACGATAAAAACGCCATAAGCATGTACTCGTGTTAGTTTTCTGTAGGAGGTATACTATACCCACGTGATGCTCGAAGGTTAAGGGGAAGATGTGGCATGAACACAGTGAAAAACTATTGTGGGGTTAACTATGCTCGGGCTCCCAATAAACACGAATCGAGTTATACGAATAGCATTCGCCTGGGTTTATTGGATTTGTTAATGCTGCCGAGAGGTTCCAAGAGTGCCACGTATCTGCTGCGACGTATTCGACCAAACAAAAGCTCTTTCATTATTCGAAAAAAGCACAAATCTGCGACCGTCTCTAAATGCTTATAAAACATTTTTTTACCGATAGAATGGCTTGGTTTCGGTGCTCAATGCAATATTTGGCAATGCCCTGTGTGCATTTCATGTGGGACCAATGAATAAGATGCCCGAATGTACGAGCAATACTTGTTGAAGATCGTCGCCTGGGCTTATAGTGGGCCATTTTATTGGGCGTTCTTCAGTTCCATCAGAACATTTCCCCCTCATTGGTTCCCTGTGGAAAAAACTCCTCATATGAGCATGTACGTAAATGCCGGCTGCCTGTGCTTATATGTCTAAAAATGAAGCCCAAGTAATGTATTTGATGAAGGAACGAGAACCATGGACGAAGGCCATACGCAGCCTGTCAGGTGGAGATTATGACCTTACAAGCCACACAAAGGACACCCCATAGATCTGGCTTCTGATACTATTAATAATTGAGCCATATCAGTGCGCCATAAACAGTTCTAGCTTTGACTTCGGTGACTCCCTGGCTGCACAGGTAGCGCTTACCGGTTCCAACTGCAGAGGAGTCGCATACTTATTGTTCGTTCAATGTAATCAGGACGTTCTTCGTGGAAGGAAAACCTGTGGCCCGCCCTGAACAGAAAGCGTCTTTAAATCGCTTAATTTCCGCTGCCGCAAATCCACTCGACTTGGAATGGCCCAAAACCACTCAACGTTGATCCGCGAAGCGGTTCTACTTCTTCTACCCCGTTGCAAAAGCACATTGGTGTGTCTTGAGTGTCATCTACCATACGGCAACCGTGTACGGCATCTGTCAGTGAGCGTAAGCAAACACGCGGCCTTTGTTATTACGCCAAGAAAACGCAAGCGAGATTATGTAAGACAAAATTGATAATTGAGTGAACAAAGAAAATATCAGAGTCGCTATTGAAGGAAACTAGAGAAATTGACCAGAAATTAACACGTAAGTCTCCTGGCCAAGCGACAAGGACGTCAATTAAAAAGAGCAGACACTTGTCAATATTCGATTGAAGAGCACAACTCGCCGTCACATAAAAAACGATATTCCACGAGCGATATCGTCAATTTTCCATAAAAATGGTCAATCCCCATGGTTTCATTACGAATAGAAAACCTCTACAGTTATGCTACGTACTATACGGAATTTTCGATGAACCGTCTCTCGTTCGAAGGCGAAAGAAACAACGACCAAACCGTTCAAATATGAGACACGAGGCACATTTTCGTTCCTCCCACGAACTTCCGCTAGGATTATCTAAAATATGCTCATTCGTAGATCATTCCACGGTACGTTCTATACAACTCGGTTTGGACGACTTTGACAGAGTGTCCGATGCCTGGTCGAAATGCGACTGCGTAGGGGCTATGGAAGTGCAAACACTTGCGTTTCGTACACCGCCAAATCGAGGACACACTGACACACTGAGGCGAAGCTTCGTTCGGAAATGCCTGCTATCGTTTCAGTAATGTATTCGTTATCAGCGGCCGGTTCCCTCCCTCCGTATGATCGGGTCGAACTATGGTCCATGCTGAACTGTTCTCGGGTCTTCAAGAAGAGGACGTCGCAGGTGTTAGTGTCGATGACCTTCACCGCAACCTTGTCCGTCTGGCTCCGTCGTGGTAACCTCAAGGAGTTCGTCGCCAGGCCGGAGTCGATGAGAACCTTGCAGAAGATCGTAACGGATCTTCAGCTCCTGGTTCTCGTGGCACACTGTGCAACTCTCGTGCCGGGCCCCGCCGTAGCGAACGCTGAAGGCGTTCGTATTTTAATAGGCGTCGATCAGCATCATGTCTCTTGGCAGGCTCGTCGCCCCATCCGAGCGGACGCATTCGTCTTGATCTACCGAATATGTCGCCGTTCGCAGCGCTTTTCACGTAATGCACCGCGGACTCATCGTACATTCATCGGCCCGTAGCCGACCACAAGTAGACCTTCGTAAGCCATGCTATCGCTGAACTCTGTGACGCCGGCGCGGCCACCGCGTGCGCGTTGGTCACGTAGAAGTCTTGTAGGCCAGAACAGAACGGCGGATCTCGGAGCACGCACGCTTCTCATACGCACATAGTCGCTACGATCGGCGCCCCCTTTGGAAGGCCGTCTTGAAGCCACACATCCCCATCTTACACTTGTTAGGTGTGAGAATGACAGCGTTGCCGGTGAGCATCCGCCCATACTCAGAGTTCGTCGCTTCAGACTTTGAGCGAGCAATTCTTCTCGTTTACACTCCAGGAACAATCTTTGGAGCACGAACGCCGTCTCGTCGCTCGGTAGATGCTCGTAGATTTTCGCCGCCGGCTCGACGCCTGTTGTTGATTCACCATGTGTTCACGTGCTTCAGCGTGAAAAGTGGGTCAGCGCCGAGTCGGGGAACGTGCAGATCGTCGAGGAACGTCTGGGAGTTCTGGAATGTGCGTGGACGTGTCCTAGAAACGCATAATTCTCATTAGCGCGTCGGCATTCGATGCCCTTGCACCCAATTACTGCAAACGTGTCTTTTTCTTCTAGAAGTATTCGACGACGTTCTCCCTCATCTTTGACGGACCGATCCAGTCGGATATGGCTGAGGGTTTCGCGCACCAGGCGCAGGCCATCGATTTCCACCGCGAAGACGACCAAACCCGCCCGAAGCACGCACCGGTGATAGAAATCGGCAGGCCGGTTTCTATCGGTTACTCAGATTGTTTTGTGGCAACAGTTAGCTCGGCTGTTGGGTCTGCTGTAACTGGTTTTGGGTTCTGCTCTTTCTTTTAGCGTACTCCAGCATGTTCTCTGTTAATTAGAGGTTGATTAGTACTTCACGCACACGAATTGCGTATATACTTCACACGTTCATATTATGACTGTGACGTACGGCACCAACGGGGCTAAACCTTCTTGAGTAGAAGGCGATTTCAGATTTCAGACGAACTAGCAGAGAACGTCACTCGTTTCGCCCGAATACCCAACTTACAACAATCTGCGTGTCGTTTCTCAGCAGCGCGAAACTGGAAACTTCAGCGTTGATCGACACTGAAGACGTTACTCGACGATGCACGTCTCTACGCATGCCTCGACCACGCGTTCCTTTTCAGGATTTCTCTAGTCCGAGCCATTACTCAGCTGCCACTGAGCAGCTGTTCTACCGTTCGATCGAACAGACCGAACCAGTTTGTTTGAAGCGTCCGTTCGTCGACAACCTCCTCGTCCCTGTTCAAGCCTTTCGTTAGTGCGGAGAGATTTGTAGAAACCGTCAAACCGTAAATAAATCATGACGAGAAGCGAGCCATAGGTGCAATCCATTGTTTTTTCAGCTGCCCTGCCCCACTCAAAACCACGCCATACATCATCACGCCTACGTATTGGTTGTTGTTACGGCGGATAATCCATCATGGGACAAACATTATACAGTAATAACAATTAATAATAAGGAATAATAAAAATTAGCATTATACATATATATATATATATATATATAGTTATACTTAGAAGTTTCATTGCGATGTTTTTGGCTCGGTCACAGTTTGTCTACATCCTCGTTTAGCTGATTCAGTCTGTCGTTAAATAAAATTCGATCTTTTTAGAATTAATTCCGTTCCCACTGTCCACGACCCTGCGTCAGTTGATCGCCGTTGAAATTTCTCTGTTCAATCCGTACGTTCTCCTGGAAACGTGTGGCACGTTTATCACGTCGCCGTTGGCTTTCTTCGCGTTCTTCTAGAATTTCCATCAACTTAACTGGGCCGTCGATTCGAACCGCCGTCGACGAACTCCCGAGCGCAGCAATTTGAAGAATGCCGATACCAAAGCAGTCAGCATTCATGGAGGCGATGAGCTCAACGAAAAGGTCCATGCACTCAAACCATTGACATAACCATGAAGAAGATTGTATCTGCATTTTCATGGTCACCAGTAGGTCAAAATGACGTAGTGAAAGTCCGCTTGGATAGTCCCGGTCACACCGTCCCTGTAGCCGCAGGTGGTTGTTCGACCAGTTTGAATGCTGCCTATTCTACAGTTGTTAAGCGTTGAACACGCGTAGATGTACAGATTTGCCGTGGTTGTGTGGTCCGCAGGCTGTGATAGGCCGGGAACAGCGATCTACTCCGTGCGGTGTGGCTAGTTTTGAGATCAGTGAGTTCACTCATCCACGGGGCCAATATATATATATATATATATAGTATTGGCCCACCTATCAATTTCATGATATATTCACTCCAATGGTAAGCCTCAACTTTATCTCTGACTTCATCTTATGTTTCTATTACTGCTCATTCGGGCCTGAATTGTTCAGGCCAAACAAGAAGGATATCCGCTGATGAGACGTTCGTTTGAAGAACGCTGAACGTTTTGATAGCCGCTTGCTCATTGTAGTGAACAAGTGTCCCTAGTTTACATCGGTTTGCGCTGCGGTTCAGCCAAGACCGGTATTATTTCGAAAACTCGTTCTAAGCCTAACTCCGCTAATGGCCTTTCCACGCATACGGTATCGGTGTTCAGGTCGATTCCGCGCACGACGATGACGTCTGAACCTGATGCCTCGCCACTGCTGGCCTGTTCTGTGGAGCCTCTTGCGAAGTAGTAGAGGACGCCATCGTAGATACGGATCGGACAGGTGATCACACAGTTCGCCAGCTGATACCGCTTCATTTCCACGTCGCCGCTGAATGCCGCGTAATAACACGGCGGGCCTCCACCAGTGGCGATGCAGTAATAGAGAAGGCCGGAGTGGCTTCCGATGAGCTGCGTACACCCCGACACCGTCCTTAGTCGGACCCGGCTGGCGGCCGTTGTGCAGCCCCGATCGTGTCTGAACGCCCAGACCTCATTAATCGGCAAAATGTGAACGGCAAAGGTGAACCCGTCGGAGTCGCGTTTGAGCACCGTCAGCTGATTGCCGATCGCGTCGAGCTCCAACTCGGCGAACTTGACGCAGTTGGCCGCCAGCGGGTCGAAGATATAGATCGCGTTGGCGGTGTGGAAGAATACCTCATCTTGGAACACGTTCGTCCCGATGACTTCGTCACCATCAGAAACCCTGATCTCTTCGACCAGCAGGTTCGAGCTGAGGTCACGGATCTGCACCGCCGTTAGCCACGGAGTATAGAGACGGTCGTTGAAGACGAAGCTACC
>MNPL01012047.1:2604-14334 GCA_002081605.1 Tropilaelaps mercedesae
GTTCATCCGTAAAATCCGTAAGTGAGGTGTGCATGTCTCGGGTTTATCCGTGTAGGTTGTTGTATATGTATTGATAGTGCAGGTGGCCGGGGTAAGTCATCGGAGTACCGATCCTCGGCCCTCTCGCGTTAATGACAATCGAAGTGATCTCGTGACTATGTGTTCTTGCCACCGTTCATTCCCACCGTTCTAGACAGAAGGATGACTAACCTGGAACCAGAATTTCGCGAAGTGGAGCCTAGAAGCGGAGTCTAGCTTTGCGGAGCCTGTTGGAGGCTTCGTGCTCCTGAGGTCAGCAATTTGCCGGCACTAGCTGTTGCCGCTTTTCCCTGATAGCAATCATAATTTATCATCATAATCATAATATCTACATGCGCCACCGGGTAATATGTGCATGTTCGTGTCACACTCCCGGAAAGCTGATATAGTGCCGCTATCCTGTAAAAATAAATAACTAAAGTAAAAGCGAGACGATCGCTGTGTCGCAACCGATTCGATAGATTTGCCCAGGTAACGTTGCTTCCCCTCGATGAAGTGATATTGGCGAAAAAAAAACAAAAAGCCAAAAACGTCATTCCTTCTCTCCAAACGAAACCACGCTCGAAATTTCCAGATTTTTTTGTTTGACTTTGTATGTTATAATAAGGGCTTGTCTAACTAAGACTAGTAACTACACTTGCGCTGGTTGGGTAACGTTATGAGCCCTGGAAAATCTCGATATCATATCGAATGACTTTCTACAAGATCTGTGGCTAAATCAACCACCAATGTAATGCTACGTTGCTGACAGATGAATGCTGGTTGGGGGCGAGGGAGACGGGTGTACAAATCTGTTTTTCATAGATAGGCTTCAAAAAACGTAAGATGACGCACAAAACCGCATTGATGTGTCAGGAGATCAATCTTTCTCAAGCCCTGTTATTGGACAAAAATTTACTTGTGACTGGAAACAGGCATCAGGCAGGTAGGGGGATTGAGACAAAAATGGTTTCAATGTCTCGTTGAATCAAAAACACTGACGCTGTAGGATAACAGGTGACGCTCGGGCACGAAGGTGTCAATCAATGTTTTGGGTAGTCGCCATCTGTTGCTCGTTGCTGTTTCGGTAGTGACAGAAGGTCTCTAACGTTTACGTTTTTGTTCACCAGCTTAGTCGCACACGAGGCGTTTTGTAACTGACCGAACATGGCCGATGACGGCGATGGACTGGAGCGGGAGAAGTCTTTCGAGAAAACTAGCATTGTACCTGAAGAAATCAAAGCGACCTTTGCCATGTTCGATAGAAACGGGGATGGCCTGCCTGCGAAGGAGCTCAAATTTGCCATGCGAGCTTTGGGTTTAGAACCGAGGAAAGAAGAGGTGAGGATGTCTGGCTAGAGAAATTTACCATGGATAGGCTGGGTTACATCTTGGAATCGCTTAATCATGGAAACAATGCGCGTATATCTGCGGGACTTAGCGGCCGTCCATGCGTGCAGGAAACAGATAATAATAATTAGTCACGCGGCCGAAAAGTCTAGATATGAAGATAGAATTTAAATTAGGACAAGGAAGAAGTGTTTACCTTGCAAGCTTCTTTTTTAACGTGCGTTCATCGTTTTGAGATATAACAAAAACTTCATTAACGTTTTCCTGTGTATGACGCTGAACAGGTGAAAAAACTCCTCACTGAGCTTGGCAAACAGGATACACTTCAGGCTAAGGTGCGTTCCTACAGACATTCACTCAGTGACAGCTTAATTCGATGCAAATTAGTCCTTGAAAAACTGCCACATAATATTTCGAAGGTAAACGTTTATTATCAGACACTGGTCAACTGTACAAGCTGACTTACAAGTTGTGGCATGTTTTCTTGATGAATATCGCGTCTGATTTAAAATAATTAAGTATACGACCTCTAGAAGAATCTGTGCAGCGATTTGTGGCTTATCCAGATGATCGGATAAACCTCCCAGCCGGTTGTTTCACCCGCTTAATTGTCGGTTCGCTCTCCTATACGGCATTAATTGCCTGCTTATGGAAGAATGAAGAGAGATAACATCCCATATCGAATGTCGCTTGGTGCAACGAAGTTTGTCGAACGAAGCATAATTCAGAAACGTATTTACAAGACTGTAATGTAATATGTAAGCCACGTTTAACCCCTTAGACATTCCGTATAATTATATAATCATACCTCTTAAAATACCTTATCATTTTAACGTAAATCGGTAGTTGTATAAAGGCGATGACATTTTTCTTTGAGTTGTTAAACCCGCAATTTCAAATACTGTAGCCAACGTCCATGTGTACGAACTCGTATAATCGGTCGTACAAACGGTAGAACACACCGTAGGTGAGCAAAAAAGGCTAGCAAACAGCTTTGAAATTTAACTGCTCTTTTCTGTTTTTAGACTTGTTAGAAGCACAAATTCGCATCTTACATTCATACCCACTATCTGCTCATAGTGGTCTAGGGGGGTAACAGCTTTCGTTTTGGTCTAACCTGGGTGCAACTCGCAGGCTCAGGACAGGTCGAAGGCACACTACCCAGATCGCTTCATTCGGCAATAAAAACTGCGTGACAAGTAGTACAAAAAAGCTTTTCCTTGTCTGTTATTTCCTCGTCTAAACTTCGTCCGGACAAAAAACGACCAGCCGCTATAACTGCAGGGACACCTCTGTTGCTTCATTTTTCAGCTGACATTAGCCGAGTTCGAGGAGATTATAAAAATCCGCTTACGAGAGGATCCCATCGATGAAACGTTGAAGGCCTTCAAACTATTCGACGAACGTAACACCGGTAGGAAAAGGAAACATTATGTTTATTAGCCGGTTGTAAATTGCGTTTATTATCAACACCAACCATAGACGAAGTGTACGGCTGCAATTAGTGCAATCGACTGAGAAATACAGTGTAGGTAGGACAGAAACAAAAAACTGCTCCAATATTTTCCCGTTGTGTGCGTCGGGGTGCCGCAGTGCCGGAAACTGAAAAGCGACTGAGCCCAGTAGAAAGTACCATCGGTTCGATGTCAAGAACGTGCGCGTCACGTGAGTTGTGGTCAATTGCAATGATTGGCTATTTTGTGATTTTTTCATGGCCTATGAGTCCTTATGGCCTCGTATCGTCTGTTTCCCATTTGTCGAATGTCATAACTCCTGCTGTTACCGTTTTTGTTCCGTTGTTCGATGACCTTGACAAGGAATGATTTCGTTGGAAGACCTTCAGCGTGTGGCCGAAGAACTCGGAGCCAACATCTCCGAGGAGGAACTTCGGCAGATGATCGAAGAGGCTGACAGCGACGGTGACGGGCTGGTGAGCGAGATGGAGTTCCTACGCATCATGAAGAGAACCTGTCTCTATTAGACAAACAGTCACAGCGACAACGGCGATTACAAGGCAACATATGCCCAAGAGAAACGAACGCTCGAGGGACAAAATAAAAAAGGACAACCACAAATACATATCAACTTACGCACCCCGAGTGGCACGAACCGTCTTTCGAAAACTAGATTCGAAGAGAAGTAATGTGTATGAGAATGTGAGAGAGTGAGTCTGGGTAATTCATTTATATTCGTCGAGTTAGTGTCGCTCACTTAGGAAGGTAGTATCATTGGTCAGTTTTCTGCTATGACAATATTAAATACAAAAGACGACAACATCTGGCATTTTTGTGATTTGCAGAATTTTGCCACAGTCCTCGTTCGAGTTGAAATTGCCCAGTTTTTTCCTCCTGTTCTCGCGATTACCTTCATCATGGGCCTCTGGTATGCTGGCGTTAAGGGACGAGGCAAGGGAAATGATTCAAAACTCTAAATCCTTTATGGCGTTGTCAACAGAATACATAGCCATACGGTGAAGCGACCTCGCGCCATGAACTCCAATCATGATATAAACACATACGTTTAAAACGGACCGCCGCTAAACGCTGCCACAAATTGTATGTGGCCTGCCGATCAGAAGAATTCAAAACGAACCATTTCTACATCCCGTGCCGGAGGCATTCGTTCCATCCGCCCTTCAAATTCTATTTAAATTATAACACGTTCAAAACTCATTTAAAGCTTCTATTGTATAATCGTCAATTATTTTTTTAAAACGCAGTATTTAGACGAAATGATATGTGATGAATGTAAAATTATTCTGAAATAAAACTCTATTTTTAGATAAATGCTTCAGAGTTCCATTTGCACTAAAATTAGTTGCGGATCGTTGACTTCGGACCGCGGACCTTCGGACTGCGGATCGGTAGACCATTCTGCACCAGACGGTTTAAGATCTTCCGTTCTATTATTGGTACTATGTTAAAAAAATTCACGACGCACATCACGAACGAAAAATTATTGAACGAGCAAACCTCGTTTTAGGAAGGCTTCCAAGCATGCTTCTAAAAATGCATTCTTATTATCGTAATCTTTAAATATATCCATTATTACTATGACGTTCCTATCTTGGGGCGGTTTACTCGGAAGCGAGTGGACGGCAGTGCATCGACAGGGCATAACTGCAACGCAGAGATCGATCCCACCCAACGACTAGAAGAACGACACAGTCTCATTTAAAAAATATATACGTAAATGCATTTTGAGCATTTATTTACATTTCAAATTTCACATTTGTATCCTTCCGACGTTATGTTTGCCGCTTCGTTATCATAAACTCCAGTTTGTTTACCTTTCCCCGTTCCCTCCGGTCAACATGTCCGCTTGGAGCAGACCGCAACGCGGATCCCCTTATACCATTTACGGGCACTGCGGGCAGTCCTACCTCACGTTCGACATGAGGCCCCTCTACAACCATGTTTTAGCCACGCGTGCCTATAATGCCGCTAAATTTCTGTTTTCTTCTATGTATATGTTCGCCTTCAAACATTAATGGAACGACGTACGCATGCGGGAATACAGAGATCGTTTGCGAGACAACATTCGTCAAGCGCGCACTTGGCATGAACATCTCCAACAGCTCCTGACCCTCGTGAACGTCGCTAAACATCATGTCACACTCACTATACAGGTTTTCTTCGGCTGAATTGGTCCGCCTAGCGCCAGGACTTCTGCAGCCAGTGCACTTCAGCCGTCCTCCTGTCCGAAGCAGTTTGTGCTCTTACGGCTGATGGGATGGCGCTGACGAATACTAGTTGAATGAAGATACTTGAGGAACTTTCTTCGGGAACGCTGTTTTTGCTCGTATCGGAATTGCAATGATGGTCAATGCAGCAACATTTTCTACTCGGGAGGTGTCTCGGGCTCGCGTGCGTGGCCTAGGGTAAGCGGCAGAAGTGCGTAATGAAGGTGTCTCGAAGAGCAGTCGTTCGTACGCAGTGTCATCACACACCCTCGTTGCCATTTGTCAGTCTCAGCGGATGCTAAGCGGCAGGGTCGCGTATCCTTTGCTCGTGCCGGCAAACAAAACCGAGAAGAAAAAATTCATTCCTGACGCACAGTGGCCCAATGTAAAGCTAAGATGGGACGTCCTGGTAGGGATTGTCTATCGTTTTTGGATGTGTCCCGTCTTAGTAATGGATCCTGACTCCGTCCAGACGGAATCGGGTGATTGGCTCGCGTTTTCGGATCCATGAACGACGATGATGATGTGTTGTTGCTTTGCTTCCCTGCTAGCCACGCACGTGGTGAACAAAATGATTTTACTCAGCAGCAAAGGCTTGAACGGTCGACGCTCCGGTGCTTTCTTTTGCCGCAGTTACCATTTCACCGTGCGGACCGGTAGATCATGTCCCGGGGGGTGGAAATCGGCTCTAAGCGGTTTTCTGCAGTCCTGGATAGCGATCGTTGACGCTGTCCTGCCTTGTGCTCGACTACATCTCATTTTGAGATCTCAATTGACTTCGGACAAGGTAGAGTTCGCCGACAGACTCGCTGACTTGGCAACCTTCGCATCGGTAGGATGACTACCGAGCAGCCTAGACAGCGCCATCCGTAGGATCATGTGTTCCATGAGCCAGATGAGTGGGAACGGAAGCCATTGGTAGTTTGTCGCTACTGCCGGGTGGGCCATACTCCAGCCAGGACGCAGGAGTGCCGGCGCCGCCGTGGGAGTCCACAGGACTGCCCTGACTAACCGGATCCAGCGCGACACCCGGATGAAGCGTCACGCCCGGTGCTCCAACGAGTAGCGCGGCCACCTGCGGCGTCCGCGGCAGCTCCTCGTGACTTTTATCGTCCTCACGACGCTTCAGACAGGCGACCTTCGGGTTGAGGTTCCGCTCACGAACCTGCTGCTCTAGCGTCGTGATCACCTGGACCGCTTGGTGCAATATTCCAAGCTTCGTCTGGGCCTTGTCCGTTTTTAGATGTAACTGACACATTCTTCCGAGTTCCTTGAAAGCGCCGTTAATATCTCGCACGCGAATACGTTCACGCGCGTTGTTCGCCTGTCGTCGTTCGCGCTCCCTTTCGGCCTTCGTCTCGGGGTCATCGTCGGCGCCGTCGTCCGACACCGAGTAGGCGTCGACGGAGTTCGAACCTGCACCCATATCCATCGTGGGCGCCGGTCCTGGTAGAGGTAGCGTAGGATTGTCGTGCGTCAGTTGATTAACGGCGGCGGCGGCGGCGGCGCCCGGCCATGCAGAGTTGTCAAGGGCAGCGGCCGTCAAGGTTTTGCCACTGTTCGGCGCTGGTCGCTGACGTTTCGTCGATTTTGACGCCGGAGGTGGCGATGCCGGTGGCAGGCCGCTTGGACTCGATGTCTTGAGCCTCTTCGGGCCCGGCTCGTCCTTCACTTCGACCTTGAGAGGCGGCGGGGGGTTGGGGTAAGCGTTCATTTTGAGTTCGGCGGGACTATTTGCCTGTCCATAGCCGGGACTCAGGGGATACTGGGGTGCAGACGGGGGGGCTGCTGCAGAAGGGCTGGCGGCTTCAGCGTGGATACGAAGAACGTTGATGGCATCATCCAGCCTTTCCTCCATGACGCGAGCGCCGTGACTCGCCATCAGGTCACCTCCTTGGTGGCCTGAAAGTGAATAGAGTGCCGTCATTATGGATGGTGTCTGTTTCGCTGGCAACACACAGGGAGGTCGCTACACATACGGATTTATATAATTACTACTTATATATCTACATGTATACACATGTAGAGGCTAAGTAAGTCTACTGGTAATTCGTCGATAGTTGTAGCAGCTTATTCTATCTAGCTTCTAGCGTTTCGTTATGTTGGCTCTGCGAGCAGCTAAACTTGTTGGTACGACACCACATCCGCATTTTCCTGGACTAGCCGAGTCTCATTTCCATGAGCGGAATTCCTGTCGATATTTCGTTCTGCTCTCTAACAGGACCGTTTTCTGTTTGCACTTCGTACCTGACGCCACATAGGGTAGCTGTACTCTCTGAGGCTGTTGCTGTTGCTGCACTGGAGGGGCCGGTCCCTGTTGTTGTTGCTGCTGCTGCTGCTGCTGCTGCTGCAGCGCAGGGGGCGGCCTCTGCTGTTGCTGCGCCTGTTGCTGTTGCTGAAGCGATTGCTGCTGTGGTTGCTGTGACCAGCTGTGTGGAGGAGACGGATGAGAGGTCGGTGATACTCTGTAGTCGCCGTAGAGTTTATTAGCTAGTGCTATGCTGGCGGAGATGGCTGGCGGGGCCTGTGCTGTGCTTGTCGAGTGCTGCACCTGCTGCTGATCGCTGTTAAGGCCAACTACGCCAACCATGGCCGCGACTGGCGGCGGCGGCGGCGTGGCATAGTCGCTGACGAAGCTTGACATTGGCGGCAAGACCGGGAAGTGCTGCTGAGTCTGTGCAGGACCTCCGGTTGTGGCCAGCGAAAGCTGAGGTGAATGTTGCGTCTGTTGTTGTTGTTGTTGTTGTTGTTGGCCGTGCGGCTGTTGGTTGTGCTGGGGCGCCATCTGCAGAGGTGCCGATGCCAATTCGTGATGCAGCGGCGGCGGGGGTGGTAGATTGTTGATACCCCCGACGCCATAGTACTTCGTAGCTGTCGAGGTTGGAGGACCCCATTGGTCGCTGGGCCCTGCCGTGGGGTCGAAGTAGTCATTCGCTACCCCGTAAGAGGTCTTACCCATCGTGTTGAAGTCAGCGTAGCTCTGTGGAAAAAGAAGCCAACGCAAAAGGCACAACAAATGGTCAAAAACTTGCGTAATATATCGGGGGGTTTGATTAAGCAGGATATTAGGTTCTTGCTGGATACCAGGTGGTTCTATTTTGTGGAAACTAAGAAAACCCGCAACGCTATTGTCGTCGGAGACACATTACAAAATATTTGTATAGTACGCTTTTTTTAGACGAGATTATGCAATTGCGATCATGTTGTCCGAGCCATCGTGGCGATAACCGACACGTTATGTTAACGTTGGTAACGAGTGTGTTGGAGTACGAAAGAGGGGAGTTGACGTGTAACCAATGTGCATGCTTTAGGTATTGTTTGCTCCACACGGGAGGCCTCCATCACCTTGATCAATGTTCACAAATTGTTCACAAGAGATTATTTCCTATACTGTACTGTACGCTAAAGTCGTTTGATGAGTCGTAAATGAAATTTCAGATGTACGTTGAAAGGGAAGGATTCAATTTGAATCTCGTAAGCAGGACATCCACGTCCCGTACTATGTAGACTTCTGAAATAATACTGACAAATTACCTAGCTATTATTTTGATGGTGTCAGGAATCAACTAATCCTTGAACATGACCATTAAATGACTAACCTATGTTCAGAAGCAAGTCACCCAATCCGTCGCATTTAACCAGTAAACGCACTTCCCCAAGAAACGTTTGTAGGCCATTGAGAGCTATCAAACGGCTTTATTTTTTTTCATTCATTAAACGAGAGGGTTTCCAAAACTCCAGTTTTTCCCAAGGTCAGTGTTTTCTTCAAAAACACAGTCTTCTCTCAGTGAATGTGCAAACACCCGGTGTCAACCAAGCCAAGCGTACGCCTTTAGTCATAAACAACCAAGGCAATAAAGGTAGCTGCAGTGGATTCCACTGGCACCGGGCATACAGCAAATCCCCAACAAGAAGGAGCCCAGTGACGCGGCATCGATTTTCCATGAGGTCACAATAATACTAACGATCACACCTCGAATCCGTAAATGTGCGCCCATCGTGACAAACAGTTTTTTATTCAGGCCTGATCACCTGCCAGCATGTAACGTCAACGACATCGCTTTTCACGAAACATGAAATGAAAACATGCAACGCTGTTAATCGAACCGATGCGTCTACGAGTCTCGTTCAGTCGCAAGCCGCACGCGAACGTAGCAAGACACCGGATTCGACATAGCAAACGTCTTGTAAGCAGTTTACCCCCACCCAGGTATCCGACGTGCGTTGTGCTCTATCAAAGCTTCAGTGAAGCTGGACGCGTAGAGCAACGCACTTAACGTCAAGCGATCGCTATTAATGCGCCTCTCTACCGTCTGTTTGCCATTTTTTTCCACTCTTCGTCCTTTCGAGGAAAACACCGCTTCAGGTCGATGCCGAAGTGGGCCGCCGATTCTCCTGGCCGTATACAGGCGTCATCGGCCAGCGTCCCATCTGCCGCACTATCCGAGATAGGCTCAGCCTGGTTGGCGTTCGCTTTAGCTCTGGGGATTTTGGCCCCGGCTCAGGCCAGATGTTGCTGGTGATCGATGCGTCGCACCAACCTGAGCTGGCTGGCGTCATCAAATGCCGCCGTCCAATCTAAGACTCTTCTGGGGGCTCCCGAACCGACTTAGGCTGTCACGCGCAGACGCGTGCTCAGCCACAGACGCTTGGAGGTGCATGAGCACGAGTCTCGTGTCAAAGCACTCCCAATAGCTCCGGCAAACCTGGGAGCGGAGCCGGGTCTGCGACGCAGAAGCAGCGGCCAGATGCACAAGTGCCATCGAGCCTTGCGCCTCTGTTGAACCTCGGCATGAACGAATGACCGGAGCTGTTGGTCGACGCTTGTGGGCAGAAACCGCCGAAGTGGACCTACGACAGAGAAGGCACGAGCACGGAATAGAGCCGACGCATAGAAGGTTCGCTCGGGGGTATTTTGAAAAGGCATGCACGCCAAATACTTTCTGAACGTGTCGTGCGGTTGTGAGTCGGCTGAGGTCAAACTGTTTAGTACGGTTGTTTTTAGCGATAGCAAACCTACATAGACCTAATAACGACGTCGACCGGATTAATTTCGACGCTTACAATATATCGACTGCCTAGCATTGCGTTAAAGCAGAAGCTGCACTCCTCAAAATCCGAGAACCACCTCGCAAACCACGATATCAGATAACAGATGTAATTCAACCTGCTGAGGTCTATCGGTCAACGAACCTTTTACGGTACACTCCGATAGCATGATGATACATCTACGATTGGCCATGTAGTGGGACGATACGCCATTTTGTTACAGAACGAAACGTAGATCTTGAAACGTACAGGTTAATCGTATGAGTACTGGTTGATCCAGGAGTGGACCAAACTGTGCGGGAACCTTCGTAGCCATTTAAAGTTGCAGGTCTTGTCGGCTTTTGCAGAACCGATCTCTTCGAATCTATGACAGCGAACGGCGATTGTTTACGGAATCCGTCTGTTCTCTTGGCTGCAGATGTTCCCTCCATTTCGTAAAATATACGGACAGGCATGACGGCGAGTGAAACCGTTTCAAAGTAGAACTCGGTGTCTGTCAGCATATCTTAGGGCCTCACTATCAGTGTATTCGATAGGGAAGGAACTGTTGTACGAGATTTGATCTCACATGAAACACACCAGACCCTGAAAAATATACCAGCCTAGAAAACGAGCATTTTGGAGGCCGAATAAAAATCGAGTACAAAGCGTATTTACGTCTGAGTCTATGATTAGCCATTTTGTGTTGTTTTCATTTCGATTCGCAACTTATTCGGTTGCATGTGCTATCCACGAGGGCATAACCTCAGGAATAAAAATAAATAAAAAGGCAAAGGGAAAAAAGTTGGAACGGTACCTTTTTTTGCACTATTCGATACGGTACCTTTTATCGCCTCGATTCTGTTTTCTCCATCGTTCACTCTTCTCGGTTCCCTTTTTCCCCTAACTGGCGTCTCTCAAGCGATTTTGCCAACCACAACAATGGTACCAGTTAGCTATTCAGTCAAATAATCATCTTCAGCAGTTCCCGTTATATTAGAATTGCGAAGCGTTTTAGACTATCGCGAACCTGATGCGAGGGGAAGCTGAGCCCTTCGACAGGTCGGACGTGGCGTCAGCTGGGGGACGCTCTGTCGAGCTTCAGAACTTCCTGTCGAAGACAAAGTCCCCACACTGCCTTGTCTTTGTGGAAGGTGTGAGGGGCTCTGGTTGTTGCTGACACGACAGGGTGCCGGGTCCTTCGTTACCCAATAGGTCTCTGCCAGACAGCTCCAGAATCGCTCTCAGACACAGAGACCCATCGAAGTCAGTAGTTACCCCAAAACGTCTTTTTTAGCTGCGTTGCCCGCGCCGTTCCGCGTAACGGCGGCGATAACGGCAGCGCGACAAAGGTGTTCTCCCGTGTTGCTCCCGGTGCTGTTCTTCGACAACAATTGGAGCCACGTTCGTAAGCAAACTCTCACTCATACTACACACCACCAGCCTTAGTAGCAAAGAAGACAGCCCCAGAGAGAATCAGCCAGTTGCTGCTGAAAAACGAGAAGATCCTGTACCGCTACCTGAACAGCGATGGCGGCTCTGTGCCGTCCCTCCGAGGGAGCTCTGCCACCGTTGCAGCGGCTTCGGGAAGAACTTCGTTCCTCACGCCAGCAACTGCGACATTGACATCAGACCCTGTCTTTGAGTGGTTC